>MJUU01016812.1:29694-53129 GCA_002080025.1 Modiolus philippinarum | reverse complement strand
TGTATCCCACATTATGGCATAACTATATAAAGCTTATGACAAAATTGCAAGTTCAATTGCAGAGAAAAGCTTGATGAAAGTTGTGACGGACTGACGGACGGACGGACGGAATGTTAAAACATTGAGTAAGTCGTTAAACAGGCAGTAGTATCCCGAAAGGTTTGAAAATGCATACCACAATGTTCTGACAATATTTGAACTTTTTATCATGTGCCATTACAGAGAAATTCGTGACGAAAGTTATAATGGACGGACGGACTTAATGTTGAAATATTGACTAAGTAGGTAAACAGGAACTAGTATCTCGACAGGCCTGAAAATGCATACTACAATATGGCATGACTATACGAAACTACTGACAAAATTTCCAGCTTGTATCATAATTCATTGCAGAGAAAAGGCTTGACGAAAGTTGTGACGGACGGAATGACGGACAGGGGTAAAATAGTATACCCCCTCCTCCTTCGGAGCGGAGGTATGATTATTTGGTGTCTCTATAAATTTTGAGATAAATCTTTAATACCCATATTTCTTATAACACGACCAACCACCTGAATCGGTTTTCAGTGGATCCGGTTACAGATCTGGCGGTTGCGTCCCCAGGTAGTGGATAGAATGCCACGCTTATGCGGTGTAATCAGGTCATAATACGGAAATCCTGACCGTGAACCATTGTAGCCAATCTGAACGGAGATTGCCAGGCCCCATGCATGCAGTATTGAGACCCTTTCTATATTTCTTTTTCAAGAGTAGACTCATTGGAGTCGTATAGAAGGCTAAATTTCCTGCCCCTACCCATTTCTCCCCTTTTCCAGTGGCAAAATTTATTACCTCCTTCTTTTACATATTAGTATAATGTTTTGAATTGATTCACATGTCCTCGTCCTGATTAGCTGAAATATTACTCACTGGACGTAAAACTCTAAATATTTAATCAATCTAAAAATGCGACAGTACCCAAATTGCACATTTTAACGTTTTTTCTTACTACTATTTATCGTTGAAAACAACCTTAATGAATTTATATTTTATTTATTCTTTTGACAATACCTTTACTTTGTGCATACTTCCAAGCTGCCTTGAATAATTCTTGTGTAAATTTTCGAGGATATTACGGAAATTAGCATCAAAAGTACCCGAATTGCACAAATGTTGACTTGAGTTTAACTGCTAATTTTTTTCAACATGTTTGAAAATTCAGCTATTTTTTGCAAGTGTTCAGTCAGATGTTAAACTATTTCAGTCAAATTTAAATCATAGTGATCTGACAATGTTCTGACAGTTTGTTTATTCATTGGTATTTTTTTTTGGATTATTTCTCAAAATGGTAGAAGCAAAATAAACTAGAAACTGACAAAATCAGAAAGGGCCCCGCCCCCTGGCGTGTCCCAAAAACCTGTTTGCGGAATTTCATAAAACAATTTTTGGGGAAAAACATAAATAACAAAATTCTGATTTATTGTAATTTAGTTTCTGTATATGGTCGTTTTGACAACTTATGTCTAACCTGTTCAGATCAAATCTAAAAAATATATGAAGGTCATTTTCAGTTATCATACGACAGAGGTAATTCTCAAAATATGAATGTTTTCATATATAAACCTTTCCCCCAAAATGTTTTATGAATCTCCTCAAAATCATTAGAGGCCTTCTTCTGATCAAGTCCAACGCTGTACGCTGTACATTAAACTTATAAAAATCTGTGAAGGTCATTTCAAGTTATCATACAAACAAAGAGTTTATTTTCAAAATATGCTGTTTTCATATAAAAACTAACTTTTTTCCCCAAAAAATGTTTTCAGATTTTCCTCAAAAACCAAAGGGTGCTTCCTGTGGTCAAGACCAACCTTGTGTATCAAAATTATATAAATCTTTGAAGGCAATCTTAATTTATTTTACAACATAGAGCTAATTCTCAAAACTAATTTTTTCCCTAAAAATTGTTTTTAAATTTTCCTAAAAAATGAAAGGGAACTTCCTTTGGTCAAGTTCAACTTTTAGTATGAAAATCATTAAAATCTCTGAAGGCAATCTTTAGTTGTAATACGACATAGAGCTTATTCTCAAAATATGCACTTTTTCATATAAAAACGAAGTTTTTCCCCAACAATAATCTTCTGATTTTCTTAAAAAAAAAGGAGCTTCCTTAGGCCACGTTCAACCTTGAGCATCAAAGTCATTAAAATCCCTCAAGGCAATCTTAAGTTATTATACGACATAGAGTTAATTCTCAAAATATGGACTTTTTCATATAAAAACGAAGTTTTTTCCCCGAAATCATTTTCCGATTTTCCTCAAAAAGGGAGCTTCCTTTGGTCATGTTCAACTTTGAGTACAAAAATCATAAAAATCCGTGCAGGCAATCTTGAGTAATATTGTACGACATAGAAAACGCTGACGGACGGACAGGCTGATGATTATAGGGCGCCGCCATTTCATGGCGAGGCCTAAAGTATCAATATAAGTTCTATATAAGTTCAGTCAAAAATTAGTTGTTGCATTTTTGTACTTTAATTTCACGAATTCTATGAGTTCCCGCTCATTATTTTAGCTGGCTCGTTTGATGCAACCATCGGTACCAAAACTAGTGAATTGGAATTGTTGTTGGAGCACGCTTAAGCTTTTTGCTTTTGTACCATGAAATATACTCACTGGCGATATTTATTGGCTGGACAATTTAAGTGATAAATAATAAACAGGATAACAACAAAAAATATGATCACTGGAGAGGAAAGGAAAAAAAAATTGCACAACCTAAATTTCATTACGACAGCAAATTACTGTGTTAACTTTCTTAGTATAGCCTAACATGTTCATGACAATCGATGTAAATAAAAACTAAAATGACAAAAATTCCTATGATGAGCCTTCTGGAATGAATATTACAATTTCAACCCCCCCTTTTACACATTGTTGAATTTGGGTACCCGGCGCAATTTGGATACTTCCACGTTAATATTTAAGAAGGCTGCAAAGCAATTAAATATTCGTAATCGTGTAAGCATATTTAAACAGGATTGGGAAGCTAGCCGTTTTTTTTGTTTTTTTTTGGTTGTTTTTTTTTTTGTTTTTTGTTTTGCACTGGAAGAGGATTCTACTTTTCTCTCGTTGCAGCTTCCTCAGAACATCAACCGAGAAGAAAGATCACTCGTATGAAAAGGCTACGCTGTGGTCAGCAAATAAACAGTGTTACACGTGGCAATTATTTAATTTTAGTCAAAAGCAACAACGTCCATAGAGCATGTGCGCTTCGGCCTTATAATAGTTTTAAATACGTTTTAGTAAAATACTATTTATGAATTCTCAATTCAAAATAAGACCGACCTGATTTTAGTCGGAGAGTTATAATTACATTTTTTTTTTGTATTTTAGTGTATCTAGCTCGTCACATGTCGGTTATCTGATGTATTACAAAATATTTTGTCAATCTAATCTTCTGCAAACATCCAGTTACGATCATCATATGAAAAAGTTACAATCATCATTCAAAATAAAATTCTAAAGTTACGATCATCATTGGGTTTTTTTGTATCCCGATTTTCTCTTACCTCGTCAAATTTTCGTTTCATGCAAGCATATTTTTTCCATAGATTGGCTTAAAACATTTTACTTGACATAAAACAATTATAGTAATAAACTTTTAACACGGGAAAATTGGCGTTATAAAATTATACCGAATTGTCGTCCACCATGTTGGGATGATGGTAACTGCAGTTACGATTATCACGTTGACGCCAGTGTATTATGACGTCACAATGAAAAGGCCAAATTAGGAATATTCCGGCTTGAAAATCAATTCCGTATCTGACTTGCGTTTCGCTAATGCGAAAATGTCGATCTACCTTAAGAAGTGAACACGGTAATAATCGAATCAACTTTTAAAAAAACGCAGAAAGACCATACTTTGGAGGATTATATGACAGTCAAGAATTCGTTCCTTGCACTTTTCCAATTGTAACTACTCAGCAATTTACCGGATATAAAATATAGTTGTATTTTACGATTCTGTCCAGTATTTGAAAATTGTTTTTATTTTCATTCATTTGTAGTTTATAGGCACTTAAAGAATTAGTCATCAAATAAACATCACATGACCAAGTTTGACGTAAATTTTATTGAAATTGTTTTAGGTTAAATGTTTTTAATAATGAACTCTTCGTGATCATACATCCTTTTCGAGTTTCGTTACATGACATGGATTTTAATACCAATAACACTACTGTTACTAGTTCCATAAAAAATCATGATGATAAAGACACGTCGACAACGGTTGGTGACCATTCAATTTTATCAAATCTTTGTTAAGGAGCAGGGATTTAATCAGGCACTAGCTTTAGATAATGGTTCACAAATTTATATCCATGCTGCCTTGATTATAAGTCATTACCCCGTGGTCGTATCATGCAGGTTTGAAACCACCAATTCATTTCTTTAACATTTTCAACTATAATTTGGAATTTTCAAACCTCCCTGGACAATTTATCTTAAGTTTAACCTTGCCAAGACCATACATGTCGTGAAAGGCACATACCTGCTCTACATCATATCAAATTTTCATCATACCTTTAAAGCCTTCTAAGAGATTCCCGGTGTGTCGGGGAAAGCCACCTTTAAATACGTACCACGACGTCACAACATTGCTCAAAAATAGTTATTGGGAATTCCCCTCCTTTAAGTGATCTAAAATTGACCTTGGTCTTGAAATAAACCTAATATATCAATGTTTAAATGAGTGCATCATTGATCAAATTTCCAAGAATACAAAGTCTATCTTTAGATTCAAAAGATCTATTTTCTCATTAATTCCAACTCTGATTGGTTGAATTGGTGGTTTGACACCTTCAATCCTTTTTTTCAAATATTCTCTCACAAGAGCTCTTTCTGTCTATATTGCAAGTAGGTTGTTCTAAATATCCAAATAATCAAAATCATTTAAGATATGTTCTAGAGTGGGTGGTCTAAGTTGGATCACCCCAGCGACCTCAACCCATTAAAAAGGGGATATTTTATACGTTTTATTTTGTGTTTTTCAAAGCGAGATTTCAAAGCTGTTCAGTTC
This sequence comes from Modiolus philippinarum, assembly GCA_002080025.1. Classification (NCBI taxonomy): domain Eukaryota; kingdom Metazoa; phylum Mollusca; class Bivalvia; order Mytilida; family Modiolidae; genus Modiolus; species Modiolus philippinarum. Next base: position 48,070 of record MJUU01016812.1, on the reverse strand, counting down.
TTTGGACTTAGTAGAATTTCAAAACAACGGCAGTAGAATACCGAAGGAACAAAGCACAAGATTACACAAATCAAAGTCCAGAGACAAGGCAAAATGATAAACAGTTGATCCATGAGAGAAATATGATTAAGCAATTTTTACTTCATTGCACCGGCCGATTTAATTTGATAGTCGCTAAAATTCTTTCTGTTTTTTGCATTGTTTTAACATGAACAGTAGATTCAGGATTGTTTATCCCTGAATTGTTTCTCATTTACCTAGTTTTTGTGCTAATGCTTATGAAGCTTTGTATTTTTTTGTCATGTGTCTCCACATGTTTTGCAAGCGTGCCAAAACAACAGTCACATTTGTAAAACGTAGATTGAAAATACTGTTATCTTGGATTATTACTCTACTTTTCTACGTCATAACCAAACATTGACACATGAAGACCGAACTTAATTTAAATCATAATTGACTTCTCAAAAGGTAAAAGCAAGCTGATTGAAAAAAATAATTGAAAATTTAAGAAAACATTCAATGACTTGACTACTCAAAAATAACAAATTGTCACTTCTTATGTATCAAGGCACACAAGATGTTATTGCTGTAAAGATCTATAACAGATTGATATATAAGATACTTAAACAGATTGAAATATAATAATTTGATTTATGATAATTACTTTAGTATCATAATTAGTCATATGCTTTCAGGAGAAACATGCCTCTCGATTTAAAATTGTAATACTACGCTGTACTGTGTTTGCGATACTTAAAAATGTAAAACAATTGGCATAGACTAAGGTCTTTTCGCAAATCTAGTTTTGTTTCATTGCACACTTATACTAGTTAACTTGATCTTTTTCAAACGTATGCACATTGCTAAGTACATGTGTATCTTAATTTCCGGAAAGCAAAAACTTCTGCCGATACAAAAATATCTACCATCAAGGACATCAAGACATGCAAGATGGAATATTCTTTTGTCTTCATCGTATCGGCTATTTCGACTGTATTTTGAATAGTACTTGCAATCTATGTAGTAAAAGCTTAAATGTGTAATTTAAGTTCGGCAACAATAACAATATATTACGCTTGGCTATATTAATTACTGATGTGATGACAATTTGGCTCTTCAAATTATTTTCATGTAAGACCTTGTTCGAATTATTAGCTCACCTGGCCAAAGGTCATGTGAGCTTTTGCCATCACTCGGCGTCCGTCCGTCCATCCGTCCGTTAACTTTTATTCAAAGATCTTCTCCCCTGAAACTACTGGGCCACTACTAACCAAACTTGGCCTGAATCATCACTAAGGTATGCTCTTTCAAGTTTTTGATTTTTAATGTCTGTAGACCAAACAACATGGCCGCTGTTACTAAAAATAGAACATAGTGGTAAATTGCTGTTTTTTTTGCAAATTACTCGAAAACCATTACAGATATAAAAATTCTGACATGAGGGTAAAAATGATCAGCATGATGAGATCTACCTGTCCTGCAATTTTGATGAATATCCTTTTACCCGTCTTGGAGTTATTGCCCCTTTCCGGTAAAATTTCCAGTTTTTCGTTACTTCTGGTCTTATATATTGAAATTGATAGAAGGCAGAAGTGAAGTTTCTATAACAAAAATGGTCAGCATAGTAAGATCTACATGTCCTGCAATTTTGAAGAAAATCTGACAAACCCACATAGGAGTTATTGCCGCTTTTTCTTTGAATTTTCACAATTTTTGAACGTTTTTACTTTTATTTCACTAACTGTTTGAGATAAAGGTTTAACGTGAATTGCAAAAGTGTTGAGGTTTTCCAGAACTACAATTTCTACATATGTCCAGCAGGTTCGCATCTCATCCAAAATGGCCGCCAGCGGGGAAGATAGTTTAACATAGGACCCTATGGGAAATGCATTCAAAGATCTTCTCCTCTGAAACCACTGAGCCAATGGGGACCAAATTTTGTCACAATAGTCCTTGGGTGGTCCCCTTTAAAGTTTGTGATTTTTGCGTTTGTACCTCATCCAAGATGGCTGCCAGCGTGGAGCACAGTTTAACATAGGGACCCTATGGGAAATGCAGTCAAATGTCTTCTCTTCTGAACCCACTGAGACAATTGGAACGAAACTTGGTTACCATACTCTTTAGATGTTTTCCTTCAAAGTTTGTGATTTTTATGTTCATACCTCATCCAAGATGGCCACCAGCAGGGAACATAGTTTAACATAGGGACCCTATGGGAAATGCATCAAAAAAACTTCTCCTCTGAAACTACCGAGCCAAATTAAACCAAACTTCGTCACAATAGTCCTTGGGTAGTCCCCTTTAAATGTTGTGATTTTTACGTTCTTACCTCATCCGAGATGGCCGCCAGCATGCAACATAGTTTAACATAGGGACTCTATGGGAAATGCATTCAAATGTCTTCTCCTCTGAACCTACTGAGCCAATTGGAACCAAACTTGGTTACAATTGCCTTTAGGTGATCCCTTCCAAAGTTTGTGATTTTTAGTTTGTACCTCATCTAAGAATGAAAATGTAACATCAGGTGAACTGATTTATAGTATGAATGGGTGGTCTATAGGTGACGATGAATAAAACCAGTGACTAGGTGAGCGATACAGGCTCATGTGAGCCTCTAGTTATCAATATGAAAAAAATGAAACAATTTACTTAACAACGAAGTCGTGGGCAAATGACAAAATGTTTGCTATCAAGCGTGCAGAAAATTCCTAATGTGAAGACAAAATGTCCTTTGAGAACACCATGCATCGTATCAAGCTAAATATTCAAATACATTTATTGGAGTTTCAGGTGTAGTCCAAGGGTTGGAACATCAACCCGTTTAAACCCTCACTTCCGAACCATACCTATATTTAAAAGTTTTCTTACATCCCCTCTTCAAAATAAACATGTTAACATTAACAATAGCCTCATGCACTGGGGGCACAGGGCCCATTTTAGACCAACCTATCGAAATCTTGGAAAACTATAGTTTTTTTGCTCGAGTTTTTTGTCCAGTTGCTTCAAAATGTTGACGTTTTCTTTTTGATATTTCCATTGAAGTGGAATTAGTTTCAAAAGTCTATAAAAAAGTGCATATCAATTCCTAATTCTAAAAATAAATAGTTTTTAGTTTTTAGTTTTTCAACGCATTTTTTGAACATAAAATACGTGAACATGATGTTAACATGTTTCGATTACCAAAGTATTATTTTCAAATAGACGGTTGAATAATTTTGTTTCTGACTAAGTTGTTCCATTGTTTGGGTAAATTTATATTTATGACACCCGCTTCCAAGATCAGCATAGATATAGAGTTATCTGACATCTAGCGATGAATTCCTCGCAATCCGGTTATTGGGTCGTATTTAAAGTTACCATGATGTATGATAAAAAGCTCATTTTTGAAGGCTTCATGATGACTTAAAGATGAAAAATAAAAGTACAGTGGAGCCTGTCTAATCCACCATAAAAATATGTCGTATTATACAGGGTGTCGGAATGCTCAGGTTTAAAACACATTTAAAAACTATCTTTGAAACCATCAAATTATTTCGGATTTCACCGGATGCTGGAATACTCAGGTGTCGGATTAGACAGGCTTCACTGTATTGTTTAATTACTTGGTTCTATCATGTATTCGTAGAGATTTTGTCACGTTTTCATATACTTCATATCTTTTTATATTTATATAATAATATAAAATTTTTAACAAATCTAAAAGACATAGGATGGAAAAATAAATATCAATATTTTGAAACCACGATTGTCTCTGGACTTTGATTATATAATCGTGTGCTTTGTTCCTTCGATATTTTACTAATAATAAAACTCAACTCCTGTAAATTTTAACTTTGGTAAAAGCATAATTTACAAAATGTTGATTCCTCTTGATTTGCCTGAAGTATCTTGTGTTCTGATTGAAATGGTAAGATAAGTAATTTCACAAGAGTGAAATATTCAATTTTCACCTAATTGATTCATTCAAGAGGATATATCTTTATCACACAAGGTCAAAATGTAGTAAAAAACATATCATTTAGGGAACCTCTCTTTCCTATTGATAAATATGAAAAAGAAAGGAAATGGGGTAAATGTCAAGGAGACAGCATCCCATACCCAGGTTAAAACGACCAAAAACAAAACATCTAGGGGTCATCACATGGTCTTCAACACAGTGAGGAACCTCACACCATATAGTAAGCCCTAAATGGCCCCGAAAAGGTAAAAAAGTGAATAAATCAATGGAAACAAACCACATCCAATAACCCAAATATCTAGAAACTAAAATTTTATAAGAAGACAAGGACAAGCCAATGACCAACATATTCCTGTCTTGGGACAGGCGAAAAAATTGCGGTGGGGTTAAACTCGTTTTCTTGGATCCAAACCCTCCCCCTATGTTTGGTGAATGGCTAAAAATAAATACACGAAAAGACTCACAGTAAAAACCAAACTAGAAAAAAGTCCAACTTATCAAGACGAGTACCCTTACAATGAAGTACATAAAACATGAAGACAATACACACAGGTACTGTCCGGACAAATGCTCGCAGTTACTGACAGCTAGCTAAGGACATAATTTCCGTTGACTATGATATCAAGCCTTCTTACATATGAAATTTCAATTGAAATACTTCTAAATAGATTTGGTATAACAACATCCTCAATTATGAAAGAAGAACATGATATTGTGCAATGCCAAATACTGCCAATATGAAAAATTGTTTAAATTTAGTTATGGTTTAAAGCATTTAGGAGATGATCAATATTTTTGCCCCCCAAAAAAACCAGAAGTAAAGATTTAACAACAATGCTGTATTTATATCAGTATAAGTATACATAAAAACAACATAATTGCTGGTTTTGTTTATTTCAATTAATGAATCACAATTAAAAAGAAAATTTCAGAATTTTGGTATTTTTTTAATGAGAAAATTAATGGTTTCATTATATTCTTAAGCCGTTTGATTTTAATAATCATCACTTTGTTTGGTTTTTCTGATAAAAATTTTTGGTAAAAAAATAATGTAGTTCAAGACTAATTAATGTATGATTGAACAACATTTTTACGAATTCTACATTAAATTCTGTTTGCTTCAAAATTCATAATAATATGATGGTAACATTTTACAAATTAGTAATATGAGTAGGTGTGAGATAATAAAAATCACTAAATATGTCCTATGTGAAGAGAGACAATCCGAATATAGATGAGGATATTATTTTTCTATGATATCCTGTAACAGAAAAACTATTATCATCCTACACAAAGACCCCTATAATTCAATATGATACTTTGAAAGCTGGAATTTTATATTGTATATCAATTTTTTTGTTCTTGTAAAGCAGGAATTCGATATCTTAGATCAGTGTGTTGATCCTGCTTCTCCGGTTGTTCATGTTTCATATCATTTCTTCGTCGTAATCTAGCCACTGCCAGAATAGCTATTAACAGCATAATAGCAATGGCGGCGTACATTACTATTGAAATCTTTATCCATAAAGTAAGTTCGCTTCCTTTACTTTGGACAGGACGCTCTGAAACTAACAATAACAACAAAAATTTACATTTTATATGTAACAGCAATATTTTTTTTCACATTATACGGAAAGTTTTTTTGACAACTGCACAGCATTTACGTGCTCCTACAAAGAATTTTGCAAACAATATTTTGATGATTTGTCAATTTTCATTGCAACATTAGTACATGGATAATATAATACCGAAGTTGCTGATAATTTTGATTCTGCATATGCGCAATTTGACAACTTATGTCTCTTCAGTGCTGATAAATTCAAAGTATTGGAAATCCATATACCAAAATATGTGTAAATACTGATAGAGAATAGATTATCAATACGATCTAAATAGAAGAGCCAAAATCAGCTAAGGACAGAGCTATTGCAAGAGGAAGATACTCCTAAGTTCTGAACAAAAATTTGCTAAATTTAGATATTGCAGGTTTCCAAATAAAATCGGTTTTCGGGCCAGCACCAAAGTCCTGGCTACTTGGTCGGTGAAAACGCTCGAGGACTAACAGTCCACCAGCAGAGGCATCGGCCCAGTGGTTATATTAACATAATACCGAAGTTGCTGATAATTTTGATTCTGCATATGTGCATTTTGGAAACTTATGTCTCCTCAGTGCAGTTAAATTCAAAATATTGGAAATCCATATACCAAAATATGTGTAAATACTGATAGAGAATAGACTACCAATACGATCTAAATAGAAGATCCAAAATCAGCTAGGGACAGAGATATGCAAGAAAGAGATACTCCTTAGTTTTGAACAAAATATTGTTAAAGTTAGATATAGAAGCATTCCAGATAAAATCGGTTTTCGGGCAAGCACCGAAGTATTGGCTACTGGGTTGGTGAATACCATCGGGGACTAGCAGTCCACCAGCAAAGATATCGACCCGGTGGTAATAAGTAACATAATAACAAAGTTGATTTTAATTTTGATTCTGTATATGCGCATTTCAACAACTTATGTCTCTTCAGTGCAGATAAATTCAAAATATTGGAAATCCATATACCAAAATATGTGTAACCACTGATAGGGAACAGATTACCAATAAGATATAAATAGAAAAGCCAAAATCAGCTAAGGGCAGAGCCAAGTAAGAGGGAGGTACTCCTTAGTTTTGAACAAAATTTTGTTAAATTTAGATATTGCAGGTTTCCAGATAAAATCGGTTTTCGGGCCAGTACCGAAGTACTGGCTACTGGGTTGATGAATACCCACTTGGTTAATGAAGACAAAGGAGTAGGTGCGGTAAGGACCTTATTTGGCCTCAAAAAATGAGTTTGCTTTCATTCACATTATATATTGTTGAAATCTTCTAAGGATATAGGTTAACAGTTAAAAGGAAGATTACTCAAGTATTGATGTACGATCACAGAGTTTTTTAGCGTAGAAAATGGGACAAATTGCACATTTTCTCGAAAAAGGACAAATTTGACCCATTCTGACTACTTTTTTTAACAGGAAACATTTAGCACAGGCAAATACCACAAAAATAATCATATGGGAGGTCCAATGCATCTGTAGTAACAGTTTGGTAAAATATCTAATTGGTTCTTGAATGTGCTCTATATTTCCGATCAGAAAAACCGTTCGAAAATATGCCAAATTCCTTGTATTTCTATGAAAACGTTCAAAAGTAGCTTCAACATGACGTCAGAACTGTACCTATTGTGACGTCATGGGTTCTAAATTTTGTATTTTTTTCTTAAGTGGTATCTGAACTTTCAAACCAACATTAAAGAAAATATCAAGGTGCAAATTAAAAAATCACCGAAATTTAGGGCCAGATCAGACCCTTATCGCACCTTGTCCTTTTGGTGTTATTTTTAAATCTGACCCCATGTTATCCAACTGCAAAGTTTTAATTTAATTAATGAGGGCAAGTAGGTGCACGTCAATTTAAACTTTCTGTTTTGCATTTTCTTGCATATTCTATTTAATAAGCGATCAAGGAGCAGTTCCTTTGCGCTGGATCTTAAAAGGTACTCTAACTGGAAAGGCAAAGACAAAATAGTGGATGAATAAACAAAATATATTTTTACATAACAAGACTAAAAGTTTTTTCTTTTTATTGAAAACAATACCAATTTTTGTGTACCATTATTAAGTCTCCAAAATGGCAACCGTTGCCATGCAAACCGAAGTAGGGCGGGGAAATTCAAAGTACTCGGAATCGGATTAAATTTGACAGGTAGCTTGCCTAGCATTCATAGAATTAATTTTTGGTCTTAGAATTTTCAAAAGGACCTCCATTGCTATGGAAATGAAATAAAAGGCGGGAAAATTCAAAGTGCTCAGAATTGAATGAAATTTCGCAGGAGGGTTGCTGGATATGGGAGTTCGTTTCGGGGACTTTTGTGTATCGTTTTGAACACACAGTTCTTTCTTGTTTTCATTGAATTCGAACTGTTAGTTTTTTCTATTGGAGTACCTTCAGCATCAAAGGATATTTATGGTATAGACTCGCAACTAAAAAAAAACAAAAAAAAAACAGGATCTCCGTCTTAATTTTTTATAATGAGCAAAAAAAAGGACTAATTTGCTTCAGGTATAAATGAATGTAGTAAGTGAATGTTTAGAATTGTAGGCTTGGTTTTCAAAGTAAAATTTAATCTTTGAAAAAATAATGTTTATTCAAAAAGAAAACAAAAGTACAGTTTAAAACAGAAATTGTAGGCACTTTGTCAACATGGATAATAATGACAAATAGTTGATAAGCGCTTAAGATGATAACAAATCGATCATGTTTGTTGCTGATCATCATACCTTTAATTTCTTTACAAATTTTTTTTCTCAATGGAACGAGGAAGTAACTTAATTCTCTATGTAATAGAGGATATTGACAAGATACTCTGCTGGCATTCCTTAGATTAGCTTTCAGATCTAGTAACCTGAAAATTTTACACACATACTGGCCTCTCACTGATACTGCCGATGTCTTCTGAAATATATATTAGTGCGACAGTGTTTTACGAGCAGACTAGGCTCCTTGAGCTAGCCGGCAATTAAGCAGAGAGCACCCCTTGACCAAACTTTCTAAAGTTCGTATTGCCGTTTTCTCTCCTTTCAAGATTGTGGTCATGGAGTTTTAACTTTATCGGTATTGAGTTTTATTTGTATGTTTATTATACTAAAGGGAAACGGGACAGATAAATGGGAGGTTTGGTTACCGTTCTTTACTATTTTTTTTCTCAATGGAACGAGGAAGTAACTTAATTCTCTATGTAATAGAGGATATTGACAAGATACTCTGCTGGCATTCCTTAGATTACCTTTCAGATCTAGTAACCTGAAAATTTTACACACATACTGGCCTCTCACTGATACTGCCGATGTCTTCTGAAATATATATTAGTGCGACAGTGTTTTACGAGCAGACTAGGCTCCTTGAGCTAGCCGGCAGTTAAGCAGAGAGCACCCCTTGACCAAACTTTCTAAAGTTCGTATTGCCGTTTTCTCTCCTTTCAAGATTGTGGTCATGGAGTTTTAACTTTATCGGTATTGAGTTTTATTTGTATGTTTATTATACTATAGGGAAACGGGACAGATAAATGGGAGGTTTGGTTACCCATAAACCGGTATTCCCCTATCACTGGCTTTTGATGGTGCTGGTACCAAGTCCTATTGTCCCAGAGTTGTATCGTTGTTACGTTTTTCCAATGTCAAATTCGTGTTTTTCCTGTGTTGTTTTCTGGCAGAATGTGGCATATAATTGTAATTTTCAGCTGTTGAAGATGTTAATAGTATAACTAATTGACTGTCGTGAATATCAATAAAAATGTCACGAGTGCCGAACAACGCAGAAGGATTAATCGAGTTGCGCAACGAGTTTAATCCACTTCGTTGATCGACACGAGTGACATTTTTATTGATAATCGTAATGGTCGATTAGTTATGCTTTTTATGATATAGATTTTCTACTCAAAAACCGAGATTTTAGACGCGGATTATTTTTTTTTCATTTCAATACGCCAGTTGTTTACTTGACGACGATATTGAAGAGATATTGTCACGTCGCATTATTAAGACGTCAGCCAGTGACTTGGAATGGTGACAATATGACATTTACTTAAATGAGAAAACTCGATAAATCACCGCTTTCTTTATAATAATTCCTGTTATCCATTTTTTGGCATGCTAATCATATGATTAATCATATGGCAGCAGGTTCTATTACTCGTAACAAAGTAAAGATCTCGGAATATGTGTATTACACCTACGAGAGTGTTAGTTGAAAGCAAAAATAAACCGTAGAAATTCATGGTCTTCATAGCAACAGATTTTCAAGTCAGCCGGTTACAAAATGTGACGATTGGGTGATATGAAGATGTGGATATACTTACTTTTTACGTCTGCAAACGGAAATTCTGGATATTATTTTAACCTTGATTGTGACCGGAGATTGTTCGTTTCTTCTCATGTGCAAAAAAATTTTTTTTCTATGAGTAATGAATATCTGCCAGAAAGTAAAATATTATTTTTGTAAAAGTAGTGTTTCTTTTATTTTGTTAAACAGTATAGTTACAGTGAGGACAGAGAAAGATCCATTTACTCTATACTACTCCTTCAACAATTATAGTGTGTTATTAAGTTTTTTTTAATGTTTTTACTCATGTGTAATGTAAAAAGGCGGCTGAATAACCCCAAACAAATTAAAGCTGTATTTGGATTTATTCTACTGTTTATTTTACTATAGGGTAATGGCACAGAGAAAAAGGAAAGTTTAGGTACCCGTTAATCGGCTTTTTCTAGTGCCGATTTGAGGTATAGCTACAGTAGTTTAAATTATAATTTACATAGATTCAATATCAAAGCTTTGCTTGTGGTGCAAAAAGTGAAAATGCTTATCATTATTTCAACAATGACAATATCTGACAAAACTTATTTCTAATAATAAGAATATATGGAAATAATATGATTCATTTTGGAAATGCAGATCATCTTTTATCAAAATGCTGATATTTTCAGAGCAGCCTAATGTTACATTGACAATAGTCATAGATTTGAATGAATGCCACAGACTTTCTTTCTTATTTTGCCTTCTTTTTTAAATATTGTTATTGTTATCACTTGATATAAATATTATATAAGTGTACTGACATAGAGATCATAATTTATGAGATTTATGTTTTGTGTACTTGATACTTAAATTATTACTTTTTGTTACTTTTTCATACTCATCAATATTTCTTCATGTATATTGTATCTATATTACTTCTTTATTGTATAATATTTGTTATGTTGTAAATTGTGGGGAGAGGGCTTTAAATATTAATCAATTATGGACTTTTTACGAAGTTAATATGTTAAATATGGACCTGGTAGGTTTATATTGACCGAGGACGAAGTCCGAGGTCAGTATTTTACCAGCAGGTCCATATTTAACATATTGACAGAGTAAAAAGTCCATCATTGTTATATTACATATGCAGTTTTCATGGTATCTCATTACATTTTGTGGGGACAGATTTTGTGAATACGTCGGAAATTAACAATCGAAATAGAAGCTCTAGTATTTTTGAAGGCGGAAATTGATCTGCACACCAAATATGTTTGCCGAGATCTTTTTTGTTTACGTAAATTGTACAATAAATACCCTTTGAAAACTGCTAAACAGACTTTTACTGATTTCAGTGCTTATTCTGCCGAACATGTCTTTTAATCACGACCACCCCTTAATCATATCTATGTGGAAAGCGTCTTCGATATTTTTTTTTAATATAAGAGCTTTCTTGGTGAAAACAATAAATTTTAACGACCAACCGGATCTAAATTAAGAACTGTAGCGTTAGTATATGTAATTAATAGAAACCTAGCTTCACATTGCTAACTATAGTAATGACTGTCGGAAACGACAGTGATCCCCGCAACCCTGTTTGACACAGAAAACACCTTTAGACCTGGGTATAATTTTTCTTAACATTTTTGAAATTAAACTATTGACAGTAACTATTTTTACCACAAGGAATTAAAGAATATATGGTTGTTAGGCAGAATTCTAAAAAAAATAAGTCGTCTTTGAGATTTTTAGGAATTTTACCAAACTTGGAATCATATATTTCGGAAATCATCTTGGTGAAATGTTTCTTTTAATTCTAACAAATTTTTTAACTATGGTTTCAATGAAGAATTCCAAAAATAAGTGGTCTTTGACAATTTCAGGAAATTGACCAAATTTGGAATCAATTATTTTGGAAATCCAATTGGTGAAAATGATTGACCTTATCAAAACAAATGATAAAAGAATGGTTGCTAGGAATAATTCCAAAAAATAAGTGGTCTTTGAGACTTTCAGGATATTTACCAAAATTGGAATCATATTTTCGAATTCTAAGATTTCAGAATTTTTATTTTTTCAAAATACTTGCAAAAATATAAGATTATATGACAAAATGTCCAAAAATTTCAGTCTTTGACATTGTCAGGAAATTTACCAACGTTGGAACCGGAATCAAAATTCTGAAAGCTTATTGCGCATCTACAGACTATATGCAACAGTTCTGCAACAAAACTAAACCCATAAATCCAAAAATGTAGGATGAGTTTGCGTCGCATGCCATATGTGTCACAATCCACATTTTGTGGTCTTTGTCAAATCGACATCTTGGGGCCTCTTGTTTGCATCAAGATAAAAATTAAAAATCCGAAAGCTTATTGCGCATCTACAGACCATATGCAACAATTCTACAACAAAACTAAAACCCTAAATCCAAAAATGTAGGAGGAGTTCGCGTCCATGCCACACGTGTCAAAATGGACATCTTGGGGCCTCTTGTTTGCACCTAAACCAATATCAAAAATCCGAAAGCTTATTGCGCATCTTCAGCATATATGCAACAGTTCTATAACAAAATTAAAACCCTAAATCCAAAAATGTAAGAGGAGTTCGCGTCGCAAGGATTTGTGACGGACGGACGGACGAGGCCAACGACAATTTCCCCGAACTTTCACTCGAAAGTGCGGGGATAAAAATAGAAACACAGCGTCAATATGTAACGTCAATATACTTGAAAATAGAAACATAGCGTCAATATACCTATAAAAAGAAACAAAGCTGAAATACACTGAATATTCTTACATTCACGTGACCGTTTCATCCAATGAAAGCATTAGGAACCCTTACCATATGTAATATAAACTTATATAACTTATATAACTTGTGCCCGATCCCATTTGAGTAATAAAATATTTTAATTGAATAATCTAGTGTCGCAACCAAGTCAGCTATCACGTGTTCCTTTCATTATTTATTATATCGTCTTCATTTATTATATCGTCTTTTGTGATTCATTTTTATTTTTGTATGGCATTTTCCCTGTGGTCTGTCATTCTAGGTGTTTCTTGTCATATTTTCTTTTTTATTAATATGTAAATTATCGATATCGTTCTAAAATGTCTCTTAAATTACTTGTAATTACTTTATAGAGAACTTGAACAGGAGTTTCTATATATTAAACTGAAGACAAACAATAATATATTTTATGATAAATCAAAAGCAAAAATTCATTGAAAATTTTTTTTTCTTTTAGGTTGACCTATGAAATTCGGCTCTTTGTTGTAATGAGTTTGTATCTAGTTATTTCTCCATTTAAAATACATACTAGTAAGTTCACATGTTGACAGTAACGTTCCCCATTGACCATCATCGGAACAAGTTATGTTGGTTGGACCTTTTGATATATAATTTGTATTGCATAGTAGATTTGCTGATTGTTCCGGTAAAATTCAAGTATTAATTAGTAATATTGTGAGGAACACCACAAGCTGCAAAAGATTATAATAAAAATGATAATTTATAAATCGTAGCTCTTTACAGCTTCCGATCAATTTAGATTATTACTATTATATTTATTTTCTATTCACTTTTGTTATGTCTCCTTTAATTCGATGTTCCCGATACAAATTTCCAAGATTGTCCAGAGCAAGCGATTGCTGAAAGGTAAAATTGAAATATGTGTATTGGATCATCGATCATAGCATCATTCTGACACTTGTCATCAACATGTAAATACAATTCATGAAAACAAAAATAGTAATTAACACACAATTTTTTAGTCACGGGCATCACATTATTTCAGTAAAGTAAGTAAGAACCGAACCGTCAATCCAAAACGAACAATCCAAGGACAATGGCAACATCGGAAACAAAAAAGAAACAGAGACACAACTTGAGTATGGCACAGAAAAGAAAAATGAAGATACACACACACAAAGATGAACAACACGGACCAATAAAAAACCATGGGTGAGATAAGGTGCACCGGTAGAGTAAACATCTCCTGCCTCTTATAAGACATCCGCCGTGTTGAACATGTCAAATCCAGTAGTAAAGTCAAATTGGGTAGAGAAGACATCAATTAAGCTTTAAAGGGAAAGATCTGTTATCATCTGGGAAACAGATATCCCATAGCGGTCCACAAGATGGTGATGTCGACCGTAAATCCTCTTTTAGGGATGGCTTCAAGTTTTGGGTAACATACCCTTGTTGAAGTAGCCTATTTGTGAGCAACCGGGTTCTATCAAGGAAGTCACTGTATCGAACACAGGCTTTTGAATAGCGAATGAGCTGGGAGATGTAAACTCCATATGCCGGTGCTGTTGGGATGTTGCTTCAAAGAAAAGGAAAGTTTACTATTGGAAAGGTGAAGTCATCGCGTTTGTCGTACAGCTTAGTTTGAAGTCTACCTCTGTTGTCAATTTCGAGATGAAGGTCAAGGAACGAGGCTGATGTAGAAGTGTCTGCGATATCCTCAATTTCGAGGTATTTTGGATAGATCAGATGAAGAAAATCATCAAAGCGAGGGTTGTTTAGTGACAAAATATCATCTATATAACAGAAGCTAAATTGAAGGATTGGGCCAGATTTTTATCTTTATTTTGAAGAAGCCTTTCGATGAATTCAGCCTCATAAGAGTGAAGAAACAGATCGGCTAGGAGAGGCGCACAGTTTGTGCCCATAGGAATTCCGATAGTCTGTTGAAAAACAAGTGATCCAAACTTGACAAATATATTGTCGATCAGAAACTCTAATATTTAATCACTTCTTCCTCTGTATATTTTTTCCCCGATTCGGAGTCATTTTTGACAAAGTAGGCTTGTTTTCTACCTACAACAATGTACTTATATCTTTGCTCACCGTTCTTATGGAGAAACATCTTTGAATTAAACCTTTCAGCCGAGATTTTAGTTGTTCATGAGGAATAGTAGTGTAAAGTGTGGAGAAGTCGAAAGTTTTAATGCTGTTGCTATTCGTTTCGATTGGAATGTTCAAAATACACTATAAGCTTTAATTCAAGTTATGCTTATATATAAATCTTCAAGATCATTAACAACATCTATTTTTCAAATATTCGCACTGATTAATAAGTATCATTTTTTTGTAAATCAAGAATGAACTGCAATTGAAATTACACTGTGAAAAAGTTCTTTTGTATCAACATGAACGGCTCTCAAGTGTTTAGCGGCACTTTATGAACAAGTATTCAAGATGTGATGTTGCAAGAAAAAATAATGTTGATCCGGTTCATTCAAAATCACGAATAGGCACAACCACACAAATACTACGTGATCAATGAGGTTCTTCATATGCGCGGTCACTGGCAATTTATGGAAACAGTGTTTGATGAAAATCTGGTTGATATTGCAATGAATACAAAAATGAATTCAGATTCAAAGTTATTTGTTTTCATGCAACTGCAATTTCAAAACAATATAAAACACTCATCACTTAATCCAACTCTAGTTTTTTTTTGTTTTCATTAAGGGCCATGCAAATCTAAAGTATGTTTTTCAAGGTAGTTGGGATGTCTTCGTTTCTGACATAAGAATTCTTTTTAAATTGTACAATGAAACTTTGAGCAATATGCTTTGAAAATATGCAGAAAAAAAAATTGGGGTTCATCGATATATCTAAAAAGATAAAGAGTACTAAAATTTGGTCAAGTTTGGTGTTTTCGCAATCTAAAAAAGAATTGTTTGGAAAATAGCAATATAAAAGATATGTCATGGACCTTTTGAAAAAGGTACATTGTATTTCATGAAAAAAGGAATACATTGTTATTTTCTTAGGAAATGGGAGATAACTTAATTAAAGTAATTTAGGACCCCAAACTAAGATAAAAAAAAAAATAAATTAGTTTTGTTAAAATGCTTTTGCAAAATTAAAAAAAAAAGAATTGGGATCAACTGCCTTCTTTATTACAAACTTAGAAAATTTGACCTTTTGCATGGTATTTCAGTAAAGAAGTATCTCCCTTTGATAAAACTTTTTGAATTTTTGGAAAATGTGAAATAATATTCGTCCAAACATTATACTTATTGTTTACGTTTATTTAAATTACCGTATTTAAGACATACAAAATCATTTAGACAACATTCTCACTATCTTTTTGCTAAGATGAGCAAAAAAAGCTCAGTTTTAGACACCCCAACTACCTTAAAGTGACGTTAATGACTGACTTGATTTCAATTAATTTGCACCTAATCCACATTACTCTGCAAACATTATTAACTCAAGTTTAAAGTGTAAGGAAAACACAAGTCAATCAAACGTGAATTTTATTACAATAAATCATCTTTGTAAAAATTTTTTTCAGACAATTTCCATCATATATTACCGTAGAAGTAACAATGTGAAACAATGGTACTTACGGTTCAAGTGAAGTGTTCTATACCATTTATTATAGTATGATAAAATTCAAAGTGTTGACACAAACATCAATACAACGTCCCATTAATCTACCTTTTAAAAACACTTTTGAAATTGAAAGCAAAAAAAAGTTATTATTATTTTTACTTTGAAAAAGATCCTCATCTGTAGTGCGATTTCTAACTAATTGTTCGTATGATATGGTATTTGTTGTAGAAAGTCCTTTAAAAAGCCAGTCCATAACAAAATGTACACTTCCATAGAAAATCTGTCGATGCACGAGTTTTACATTTACTCATATTTTATTGTTATTTTGTAGCAGATATTATAAGCATAACTGAAAATGTGTACAAAATGCCACATTAAAATTGGCTTGATTATAGATCAGAAAATTGAATATTTGCATTAAAGTTCTGTTAAAATGCAATTGACATCAGTTCTGACGTCTGTTGTTACGTAAAATTAAACTCATATGAACAACTGATATATTACTTTGTTCATACAGATATAGAAATAAAGAAATTAGTATTTAAAAACTTGGTTTTATCTAAAATGCCATTTTCCAATTCTCCTAAAAATGACAATTCTCAATTATCAATGTTTTCCAGATCACATTGTCAAAATAATTGAAGCAGTTCACTCTAATAATTACAAAAAGGTAGAAATTCATTTCATTCCACGACAACTTTAAAACACTTATTTATTATTTATTATTTATTTATTATTCACAATCGATGTAAAACATCTGAAAAAATACAGAAAATACCGTAGTTGCATAAAAACAGTAAATTTCGATATGCTGTACACGTGTTTTAAGGAGTAACCTCTTATCAGCAGCATTAAAGTTAGAAGTTAGAATTATGACAAAAACAGTATTTCTATAACACGCAAGTTGAAATTTTCATGTTAGACAAGTCGTACTATTTGGCTGGTGAATTCCCTCGGGGACCTCTTGTTCAGCAGCAGTGGCATCGGCCCAATGGTTCAAAATACAAAAAATACCGAAGTTGCAGAAAAACAGTAAATTTTGATTTGCTGTACACGTGTAACCTCTCATCAGCAGCATTAAAATAAAACTAGAAAAACGCAAAGCTCACTAATAAATACCCCCGCAACCCCATTTGATTCCAGAAATTAAAGATCAATCAAATCAAATTCTGCAATAGGGGGTGCACATCTACATCATGTCATCAAGACTGTGTTAAAGTTTCATGAAAATGTATTCAGTGTTTCATGAGAAGTAGCGGACAAGAGACTGGTACCCACTTGTAATGGCTAAGTACATGTTTTGCTAAGGGAAATCCCAAAAATCAATCAGATCAAATTCTGAAATAGGAGGTGCACATCTACATTATGTCATAAAGACTGTGTTAAAGTTTCATGAAAATCTATACAGTGGTTACGGTGGAGTAGCGGATAATGGATGGGTACTCACTTGTAGAGTAATGGCTAAGTCCATGTTTTGCTATGGGAAACCCCCAAAATCGATGAAATCAAAATCTGAAATAGATGTTCTACATCTATATTATGTCATAAAGACTATGGAAAAGTTTCATGAAAATCTATTTAGTGGTTCAGGAGGAGTAGAGGATAAGAGATGGGTAGCCACTTGTAATGTAATGGCTGATAAATCCATGTTTTGCTATGGGAAACCCCAAAAATAAATCAAAACAAATTCTGAAAAAAGAGGTGCACATCACCATTATAGCATAAAGACTGTGTTTAAGTTTCATGAAAATCTATTCAGTGGTTCAGCAGGAGTAGAGGATAAGAGATGGGAATGGCTAAGTACATGTTTTGCTATTGGAAACCTCAAAAATAAATCAAATCAAATTCTGAAATTGGAGGTGGACATCTACATTATGTCATAAAGACTGTGTTAAATTTCATGAAAAGCTATTCAGTGGTTCAGGAGGAATAGAGAGTAAGAGATGGGTACTCACTTGTAACGTAATGGCCAAGTCCATGTTTTGCTATGGGAAACCGAAAAAATCAATCAAATCAAATTCTGAAAAAGGAGGTGTGCATCTCCATTATGTCATGAAGACTGTGTTAAAGTTTCATGAAAATCAGTGGTTACGGAGGAGTAGCGGATAAGAGATGGGTTCTCTCAGGTGTAACGGACGGACGGACAGCCCATCCATATATAACCCCCCCCCCCCCCCATTTTCAAGCGTTGGTATAATAATATGGAAATGTTTCTTTTATATCA
>MJUU01016812.1:18165-29680 GCA_002080025.1 Modiolus philippinarum | reverse complement strand
TTTTTTTTCACTTTCTTTAAATCAAAAGGTATTATGTATATTTTTCGAATATATTGGATGATTAAAGAATTGGATAAATAACGTGCATAAAATGTTTGATATGAAACATATTACTCATGTTATTTTGGATACATTTGAAAAATTTGTGCACTTTTTACCCTATAAATAAATAAATAACTATACTTATATAGACTAAGTATAGTCGGACGCCTAGTGATGGCAAAAGCTCTCCCTGGCATAGCCAGGTGAGCTAAAAATCAAGTTTTATATGCAGGTTTAAGTGTATTTATCTTCATCATATCAATTTCAATCTGGTGATTCATGAAAGTCCATAGCAACCAACCCAAGTTCTTTGAATGGAAAGAGATACATTTCGTATGGTAAATTTTGATGCGTCATTTCCAGCGACTTTAGAAATGGAACCCTTTTATCATAACTTTATTAATATTTGATGTACAGCAAAAAGGGTGGTATCAAAATGTTCGGCATTTAGTAATAACAATAATATATATAAATTTGTCCGCTTTTCCCATACTATTAAAATTTAACGAAACATCATGTGGAACATTCTAAACCGAAATGATATAAAATTGACCGCTGTAAAAAAATAAGCATATGCCTGCTTTTGCTAAAATGGCGCATTTTATTTGAAATTTGGTATTCTTTTTTATATTTTATATTACTAAACTAGTAATTTGACTGAACAAGTGGGTATTATATTCTCATTTTTCCAGAAAATATGAAAAACAACATTTAGAACCCGTTATAGACCATTCATGCCTTGAGTTATCTGTTGCGCACCAAATTAAAAAAATATTGAGCTTTTGTAAAGATTCATAATTCAGTTATTTTTTTAAGGATTGATAAAATATAGATATCCATGTCATCGCATCATGGTAGAGATGCAAAAAAATTAAAAAATGAAGAAACCATGTAAAAAATATTGCCTTAAGTGAGCAGGCCACAGATTCGTAAATTTTACTAGGGTGTTTATCGGAGTGTGTACTCCTCGTTTTAGGTATTACTTCATTATTTATCAGTTTCAACAAATAAAAATCAAGTTTTATATGCTCATTTGCTAGGTATCATGGCTATCTTTAATTTTAAATGCCACAAATAAAAATCAAGAATTAATTAGGATTATTTAAAAAGTAAACAATGAAGGGGAGACTACTCCATATTTGCATCCTGTGAAAAGCGCGCAATTTTCAACCTGTACTTTGACGAAAAATAACTCTCCGGAGCCGATCAACCCCAATTCAAAGTCCAATTTTTAGAATGCTCATGTTCTGTCCTTTAGAGGGATACAAACTTCGAACACCATATATCTACGGAAAATGTTGTTTTGAATGGCTGAAAATGGTTTGTTTTGGTATGTTTGAAGCACTGAGGACAGTTATTCGTCAATGTTTGTATACCATTGTTTCCACTGGTAGAATTTGATATTGATATTATATTTATTTTTATTTCAAAGTAAAGTCCATATCAAGAGCATTGTTTTGGTATGTAACAATCCATATTTGCAAAGAAAAGGAAATCCTCCAGTGGGGGGATGGTTTCACCCCACTGTTTACTTAAGTGACTTTGGAAAAACTGTATTGCACACTTTACAAGCATTTCACAGAGCTTGAGATCAGCTGGAAATGCAGAAAATATTCATTAGTGTTATATCGTCCATTGGTGAAAATACAGGTTTAAGTGTATTTATCTTCATTACATCAATTTCAATCTGGTGATTCATGAAAGTCCATAGCAACCAAACCAAGTTCTTTGAATAGAAAGAGACATATCTCTTATGGTAAATTTTGATGCGTCATTTTCAACGACTTTAGACATGGAACCCCTTTTATCATAACTTTATTAATATTTGATGTACAGCAAAAAGGGTGGTATCAAAATGTTCAGCATTTAGGGAAAAACAATAATATATATAAATTTGTCCGCTTTTCCCATACTACTAGTATTTAAATTTAGCGAAATATCATGTGGAACAGTCTAAACCGAAATGATATAAAATTGACCGCTGTAAAAAAAAATTAAGCATATGCTTGCTCTTGCTAAAATGGTGCATTTTATTTGAAATTTGGTATTCTTTTTTATATTTTATATTACTAAACTAGTAATTTGACTGAACAAGTGGGTATTATATTCTCATTTTTCGAGAAAATATGAGAAAATAACATTTAGAACCCGTTATAGACCATTCATGCCTTGAGTTATCTGTTGTGCACCAAATTCAAAAAACATTAAGCCTTTGTAAAGATTCATAATTCAGGTATTTTCTTAAGGACTGATAAAATATAGATATCCATGTGATCGCATCATGGTAGAGATGCAAAAAAATTAAAAAATGAAGAAACCATGTAAAAAAATATTGCCTTAAGTAAGCAGGCCACAGTCACAGTTTCGTAAATTTTACTAGGGTATCTATCGAAGTGTGTACTCCTGGTTTTAGGTATTACTACATTATTTATCAGTTTCAATAGATAAAAATCAATTTTTATATGCCCATTTGCTAGGTATCATGGCTATCTTCAATTTTAAATGCCACAAATAAAAATTAAGAATTAATTAGGATTATTTTAAAAGTAAACAATGAAGGGGTGACTACTCCATATTTGCATCCTGTGAAAAGCGCACAATTTTCAACCTGTTCTTTGACGAAAAATAGCTCTCTTCGGATCCGATCAACCCCAATTTGAAAGTCAAATTTTTAGAATACTCATGTTATATCCTTTAGAGGGATACAAAGTTTGAACACCATATATCCACGGAAAATGTTGTTTTGAATGGCTAAAAATGGGTTTTTTTTTTGGTATTTTTGAAGCACCGAGGACAGTTATTTGTCAATGTTTGTATACCATTGTTTCCACTGGTAGAATTGGATATCATATTTATTTTTATTTCAAAGTAAAGTCCACATCAAGAGCATTGTTTTGGTATATAGCAATCCATACTTGCAAGGAAAAGCAAATCCTCCAGTGGGGGTTGGTTTCATCCCACTGTTTACTCAAGTGTACGTTGGAAAAAACTGTGTACTGTACCCTTAAGCTTTCTCCTCCATTAGCTGGCAGCCATGTTTTTGTCAGATCAAATTGAAATAAGTAATATTTGTAAAGGACTTTCCATACAACATTCCAGAAGATTTAATTTATATTCGCTTCAATGATGTCAGAATAGGTGATGAAAGTAATGCTGTTCTAATGAGGTTCGATGTTAAACTATGTTCTGCGCTGGTTGCCATGTTTGTACTCGGCTGGGAAGAAAATGAGTAACTTTTGTGTGAGCGACTCTCCACAAAATATTCCTGTTAAATATTGTTGAATTGGCTTCAGTGGTTTAAGAGGAGAAGATGAAAATGTCATTTTTTAAAAATGGTATAATTGTATAATATGTTCAGCCCTGGCAGCCATGTTTTTTGTCAAATCTGACTGACGAAAGTAATCTTTATAGAGGACCTCCTATACATCCTCCGAATACAGTATAATTTAATTTGATTCAATAGTTTAATAGCAGTTGATCAAAAACGATGATTCTCCAATATGGTCTTCTGTTATTATGTTCCGCGCTTGCGCCAATTTGATCTCAGATTGGAGCAAATTGAACAACCTTTGTAAAGGTCTTTCTTAGTTTTAGCATCTGTTATATGTATAATATAAAAAGAACTGGACACAAGGTAATCAACATTATGAAGTCCTCTTCTTATATACAATTTTCACAATAACAATGAGCAAGGAAATTAAACCAGAGGTTCCCAGGAGCCTGTATCGCTCACCTGGGTTCCAGTTGCCACAATCAAGCTAACATTGTAAGTTATATGTAGTTGATTATCAGTCTCTTAAACTTTGGTAGCTCTAACACCACAAATATCTTGAACTGGACTTAAAGTCTGATCATGTTTTACTATATTTCTTTGTTGGGCTTTTTTGACAAAAGGCATTATTGTTAAGGACCACTTTCGACACCAGTTTTAAAGTTGAGACATCATTTTGTAAATGGCAGTCAATGAACAATTTTCAACATCAGTTTTGAAGTCGCAACATCAATATCTATTTGGAAACCAAATTTCATTGAAATCGACAATGTTGAATTTTCCCGCCTTTTTGACAGCCATTTTGAAAATGGCTTTCAGCGACAATTTCAACATCAGTTTTGAAGTTGCAATATCAATATCTATTTGGAAACCAAATTTCATTGAAATCGGACACTGTTGAATTTTCCTGCCTTTTTGTGGTGGCCATTTTGAAAATGGTGGTCAACGAACAATTTTCAACACCGGTATTGAAGTTGCAACATCAACATCTATTTGGAAACCAAATTTCATTGAAATTGGACAATGTTGAATTTTCCCACCTTTTTTGGTGGCCATTTTGAAAATGGCTGTCAACGAACAATTTTCATGTGATTTTCAACACCGGTTTTGAAGTCGCAACATCAATATCTATTTATAAACTAAATTTTATTGAAATCGGACAATGTTGAATTTTTCCGCCTTTTTTTGGGCGGCCATTTTGAAAATGGTGGTCAACAAACCATTTTCAATACCAGTTTTGAAGTCACCACAGCATTGCAAACATTTTATCAATTTACACTTAACCTTCAACTTCTAAAGTTTTGGAAATAAAAGACGAAAAATATGAAAATTTTGAAAATTTTTGGAAACAAGAAGCTCTCAAGAGCCTGTATCGTTCACCTTGACCATGGCTGACATAAATAAAAGGCATTTCCAATAGGAAAAAACAAAACACAAAATTTAGCAGAATACTTTTTCTTCCTAAAATTACAGTGTTCATGTTTGGTTTCCATGGCAACCGAAAGCTTCACCATCCATTACAACCCATAACAGAACACCATTCCAAAAAAAAAAAAAAAAAAAAAAATTGGGCAGGGGTTCCCCTTACAATTAAGGTAATACATATTGCTGAATTTAAAACATTCAGACCACAATTCAAATAACAAATTTATTAAAAATTCAAAAATTTTGGCAGAGGTTCTAATTGGACTAGTAGTTTCTGACAAAAAGATCTTTGAATGTATATTCCATAGGGTCCAATATTAAAACTATGTTACCGGTGGCGGCCATCTTGGATGAGGTACGGACCTGCCTGATACCTTTTTTTTGGAAGGGACCATCTAAACAACATTGTGACTAAGTTTGGTTATAATTGGACTGGTAGTTTCAGAGAAGAAGATCTTTGAATGTCTTTCCATTAGGGTCCAATGTTAAAACTATGTTTCCCGCTAGCGGCCATCTTGGATTAGGTACGGACCTGCCGGATACCTTTTTTGAAAGGGAAAATCTAAGGACCATTGTGACTAAGTTTGGTTATAATTGGACTGGTAGTTTCTGAGAAGAAGATCTTTGAATGTGTTTCCCATATGGTCCAATGTTAAAACTATGTTCCCCGCTAGCGGCCATCTTTGATTAGGCACGGACCTGCCGGATACCTTTTTTGAAAGGGAACATCTGAGGAACATTGTGACTAAGTTTGGTTATAATTGGACTGGTAGTTTCTGAGAAGAAGATCTTTGAATGTCTTTTTCATAGGGTTCAATGTTAAAACTATGTTCCCCGCTGGCGGCCCTCTTTGATTAGGTACGGACCTGCTAGATACCTTTTTGGATGGAACCATCTAAGGAACATTGTGACTAAGTTTGGTTATAATTGGACCGGTAGCTTCTCAGAAGAAGATCTTTGAATGTCTTTTCCATAATGTCCAATGTTAAAACTATGTCCCCCAGTGGCGGCCATCTTTGATGAGGTACGGACTTGCCGGATACTTATTTTGGAAGGGACCATCTAAGGACCATTATGATTAAGTTTGGTTATAATCGGGCTGGTAGTTTCTGAGAAGAGGATCTTTGAATGTGTTTTCCCATAGGGTCCAATGTTAAGACTATGTTCCCCACTGGCGGCCATCTTGGATGAGGTACGGACCTGTCGGATACCTTTTCTGGAAGGGACTTTCTAAGGACTATTGGTTCCAATTGACCCAGTAGTTTCAGAGGAGAGGATCTTTGAATGAAAAGTTCACGATGGACGGACGAGGGACGCCGGACGCCAAATGATGGCAAAAGCTCACCCTGGCATAGCCAGGTGAGCTAAAAAGGGCAATAACTATTACA
Source organism: Modiolus philippinarum (assembly GCA_002080025.1). NCBI lineage: Eukaryota > Metazoa > Mollusca > Bivalvia > Mytilida > Modiolidae > Modiolus > Modiolus philippinarum. The sequence goes on along the minus strand of MJUU01016812.1, from coordinate 23,554 downwards.
AAGGTTTTTGGATTTTCTTCAAAATTTCAGGGTGGGTAGATCTTGACATGCTGAACATTTTTGCAATAAAAAGTTGACTTCTATCTCTTATAGTTTTTCTGATAAAAAATCAATAAAGTTAAAATATTGGATTTTTTACGGAAAAACAGCAGCCATGTTGTTTGGTCTTCGGACTAATCGAACACAATTTTTAAACTGCATACTCTGGTAATGCTTCAGGTCAAGTTTGGTTACAATTGGCTCAGCAGTTTCAGAGGAGAAGATTTTTGAAATTGTTGACGGACGACGGACGACGGACGCAAAGTGATGGCAAAAGCTCACATGGCATTTTAGGCCAGGTGAGCTACAAAGGCGTCTAGTTTAGGATTTTAATCAACCCCCCTAACATCATGCTAAATTATACACCATTCGAAAGGTCATTTCATTCTTTATCCGTTTTCATCGTTCGTCCAATTTGGAAGTGGTCACGATTTTTTTAAATGAAGGTCAAAAGTGAAAATTCTGGTCAACTCCTATTTTAGTCACTTTTCAGTCATTAATTTCAACGTGAAGTTGGAAAATTTACTTTAAGGTAGATTGATTCTTATAAAAATATCAGAAAGATTTTTCATGTTAAGATATTTTGTAGGTATTAGTCCATTTGTTCCAAAAATATAATAAAAATGATATGTCACCGATCATCTTTTCCTGTTACCAGGATTTGAAATGACTAAATACCAAAGTTTTTGTAAATTAAAATTCTTAATATGCGAGTTTTGACAACTTATATCTCTTCAGTGCAGATAAAATCTAAACGTTTGGAAAACCATAAACTCAAAGATATTTACAAATTGATAGAGAACAACACACCAATACGATCGAAATGTACAATCAGGTCAAATTGAGTATTTCCAACAATATTTACAAAGAATATATAGAGAACTGTAAAAACACGCTTTTTATTAAGTTTTCGTATGAAATAAATATCAAATAGATATTTCTCCTTTTTGATATTTTAGAGATATACACTCAAACTATATGCTGAGCTGAAAAAAATCTATATGTCACTGTTTGATTAAGAGAGATATTTTATATAGTTTACGAAAAGACAATATTTACGGGAAAAGGGAGTTAATTCACGGGAAAGTGTGTGTCAGTCTATAATGACGTCACAATGAAAAGCCCAGGAAAGAAATATTCCGGTTTGAAATATTCCGGTGAACATTCTGCTCAATTACTACTATCTAAATTTATGAAAATTCTAAAACCTAAGGATTAACTCCCTCCATCGTAGTTTTGTCCTTAGCTATATTTGGTATTACTGATTATTCGAATTTCGCTTGGTTTTATGCATTTAAACATATTTTATGGACAGTCGTTGTGGAATTTATTCGCTATCTATTGATATCTATAAATGAATTGTAGATATTAATAAATGATTTAGAGATATCTATAAATCACTTTTAAATATCAATAAATCATTTATAGATATTAATAAATAGTGCGAATTATTAATATCTATAATTCATTTTTTTAATATTTTTATCAATTATTGATATCTATAATGCGACACTAATTATAGATATTTATAATTCATTTTTAAATATTATATGCATATCCATAATTCGATTTATTGATATCTGTAATTCAAATCTCAATAATTCGATTGATTGATATCTATATTTCAAATCTCCATAAATCGCCCCTGTGACATTGATCAGTAATTGTATTAATTATTGTACATTAAATGAAGAGCTCAGCTGACTCCGATTATTTTCTAATATCTATAATATCGTTTTGGCCATGCTTTTTGACTTCGATTTTTGTAAATTTCACTCCTTTGTTCCTTCGGTATTCTACTGCCGTTGTTTCTAATATCCATATATAAGTCGCCTCCGTCATATTGATCAGTTCACGCAAAGTAAAAACGTATATTATATAAAGAGTTCAATCGACGTCGAGTTTTTGAATATCCATGAATCGTCTCCGCGACACTGATCATTACCTGTAATACTTTAAACGCATAAAAGACAAAGAATTCAATATATGTTTTAATAGCTAAAAACTTAATACCTTAAAAATGATCAAAACAATTCAGTTTTATTGAAAATTTCAATTTTAAATAACCTTTCGAAAGAATTAATATGTTACGAAATTACAATTTAATGTCTTTTTGGCATGAATATTATTGGAAAAGTAGATTTTAAGTCTTCGGTTTAAACTTAATCCCTTAAAGATGACCAAAACAATTTAGTTTTTATGAAAATTTCACTTTTAAATAACATTTCGAAGGAGTTTATATGTTACGAAATTACAATTTAATGTCTTTTTGGCATGAAAATGATTAGAAAAATAGATTTTAAGTCTTCGGTTTAAACTTAAGCTCAAAAAATAACCAAAACAATTCATTTTTTTTTAGATTTCACTGTAGAATAAGCTTTCGAAGGAGTTTTTATGTTGCGAAATTAAAATAAAATGTTATTTTGGCATGTATATGATTGGAAAAGTAGTTTTTAAGTCTCCAGTTGTTAAAACTCAATCATTAAAAATGACCAAAAACAATTCAATTTTTTTAAAAACTTTACTTAATAATACATGTATGTCTTGGCAACGAGATCCTACCGGTAACTCGTTCCCTTGATATACTAAGTCATGGCAAGGAATAGCTGGCTCATTCAAACGAGATATTAAGTCGTGACCACGAGAATAAGTTAATTACTTGTGGTCACGACTTGGTCTTTCGTGAGGACGAGACAGTTTCTCGTGTCCACGACTTGGTATGTCGTTGGAACGAGTTAGAGTTTCGTGACCACGAGATAAAACAAATTCACATGTCCTCTTTATGCTTCAGTAATAATCCATTATCAAGAACATTTTGTTTTACCATATGTCGAATCCCTTTCAACTCCTTTTTCAGAAGTTGGATCAACCGTTTTTTGAGAATAAATCTAGGAGTCTAGTTGCAATATCCTTACCTTTTCTGTTCCATATATATTTGCTCCATAAAAGGCAACATTATCCCATGTTGCCACAAAAACCCAGGCTGCTTTAAATCTTACCCGATCTGGAAATATTTCTCTTATATCACCGGATGCACGATTTAATATGTATGGTTTATTAGTTTCATAGAACCACACATCTCCACCCCTACGAGTATCTATGTCGCACCAATATGGAGCCACTATCTTTCGGTTTCCACTCAGTGGAAAAGCAGAAGGTGTAAAGGTACGTAATGTAGCACTAAATGAGATGGCACCATTTGTATTTACCTAAGATTAAAAATATTGAACGATATTTTTTATATGTAAATACGATATATATGGCACGCGATAGTAACAAAAATGCGGTATACCTAGTATTTCGAACGAAAACTAGGGTTTTCGGCGAAATACTATGTATACCGATCGGAAACCCCTAGTTAACGTGCGGTATACCTAGTATTTCGCACGAAAACCCCTAGTTTTCGTTCGAAATACTAGGTATACCGCATTTTTGTTACTATGGCGTGCCATACCGATCGGTATCGGAAATTCGAGTTTAAACCAAAAACGCTATTCATAGTTTTAGCCAATGAGAAGCGAGAAACGGAAATCGCTATTTGATATTTAACGTTCATTCAGGGTTTAATTAAACCAACCAAAATCGTTTATTCTGTTTATCGCTTATAATTCTCTATTTTTTATTCAAATTTTCGTATCTTTTATTTGTTTCATATATTTTGATATTTTAAATTAATTATCAAATAGAGTTGTGCCTGTGACACTTTTAGGTGCAAATGGATATCAGATTCGCGGGTCATGGAAGGATATTCGATCTCGACTGTCTGTATTCACCTTCACCACTTAAAAGTTGTGAATATCGCCGTTTAAGACTTTGTTTTAAAAAAAATCCCATTTAACTAATCTCTACAGCAAAGATTTTTATTTTCATATAACTTGATGTGTACTCCGTTTCGAAATTAAAAAAAATCATGAAATTTGGTAAGAAAAATAAATATTTTGATAAGTAGCTGAAAAAACAAAAACTCAGTCTTATAAATGATCAAAACAATTCAGTGTTTTAAAACTTTTACTTCATCATATTATCTTTCCAAAGAAATTTTTAATTCGCAAAGTTATAACTTTGATGGATTTTAGCATTTAAGAGGTATGAAAAGTATAATTTTAAGTATCCGGGTTAAACTTACTATTTAAAAATGAAGTAAGCAATAAAGTGCTTTGAAAATTTTACTTCATTATATGCTCTCGAAAAAAAAATCATCAAATTTAGCAAAGAGTAGGTAGAAAAGTTAGATTTTTTATCAGTGGTTAAAACTCTGTCTTTAATAATGATAAAAAAAATTAAGTATTTTTGAAAATTTTACATCATAATATCCTTTCAAAGGAGTTTTATAATTCGCTAAGCAAAAACTTGGTGAATTTTAGCATTAAAAAGGTTAAAAAGTAAAATTTTTAGTCTGCAGTTTATACTAACTCTTTAAAAATGTGAAAAAAAGTTAAGCGTTTTGAAAATTTTACTTCATTAAATCCTTGCGAAGGCGTTTGATATGTTGCAAAATACAAAAATCATCAACTTAAGCATATAATAGGTATGAAAAGTAAGATTTTGAAGCAGTGGTTTAAACGCAGTCTTTAAAAATGACCAAAAAATCTCAGTGTTTTGAAAATTTTACATCATAATGTCCTTTCGAAGGAGTTTTATAATTCGCAAAGCGAAAACTTGATCAATTTTAGCATTAAAAAAGTATGAAAAGTAAAATTTTTAGTCTGTAGTGTAAACTAACTCTTGAAAAATGTCAAAAAAGTTCAGTGTTTTGAAAATCTTACATCACTATATCCTTGTGAAGGAGTTTGATATGTTGCGAAATAAAAAATTCTTCAAATTTAACATAGAATAGGTTTTGAGTTGTTATTGCTCCCCTTAGGGTCGTTGTCTCTTTGACACATTCCCCGTTTCCCTTCTTTTTCTTATTGAAAAGTAAGATTTCTAATTAGCGGTTTAAACTCAGTCTTTAAAAATGACACAACCTATTTAGTGTTTTGAAAATTTAACATCATAATATCCTTTCGAAGGAGTTTCATAATTCGTAAAGTAAAAACTTTATGAATTTAGCATTAAAATGGTATGAAAAGTAAATTTTATGGTCTGCCGTACAACTTTACTCTTCAAAAATGTAAAAAAAAAAATGTTTTGAAAAATTTACATAATTATATCCTTGCAAGGAGTTTGATATGTTGCTAAATAAAAAAAGTCATCTAATTAAGAATAGAATAGGTATGAAAAGTAAGATTATGAAGCAGTGGCTTAAACTCAGTCTTTAAAAATGACAAAAAAAATTCAGTGTTTTCAAAATTTTACATCATAATATTCTTTTGAAGGAGTTTTATTTTCAAAACACTGATTTTTTTTT
>MJUU01016812.1:3952-16006 GCA_002080025.1 Modiolus philippinarum | reverse complement strand
CCCCCCCCCCCCCCCCCCCCCCCAGAAAATCAAATGGTCCGTGCCTTACATCCTTCTTCAGCCCGCGGTCCTAAACTCATCCCTCGAGCCTGACGGCTCTCTGGCTGATATTACGACTTTGAGCTGATAAAGGGTGTGATATGAAAAATGTCATGTAATGATCTATAATTATCAGTATTAAATCAAATCAAAAAGTATCTACTATTCCTAATATTATTTTAAAATATTCCAATATTGATATTTACAAACAATGACTTGAACTGCTGATTAAAATATGGAAAAAGTGTAGAAACAGTTATTCGAGGAGAAATGCCATCGTCATTGGTAGGTACACGATTGTCACCATTATCCCTGCCGAAAGGGTAAAAATCTTCTAGTGATACCCCATTACAAGTTTTAATATAAATTAAAAGGCAAATAAAAAACAGGTTAAGTCCACATCGATCCATTTGAATCAAGTATTTGCATTCATGTCACACTATTTTCCTTTTTATACTTCTACCTTTTTGCTGATAAGGGTATAAAAATAACCAATGAAATTTGTAAATCAAGGCACGCCAATAAATAATTGAAAAAAAAAATGAATTCATGACGATGATTCTAACACTATGCAACATGATATATATTTTAAGATTAGCAGGTTGTCAAATATTTAGCGTTTTCACTTTAGTTCATTGCATAACATTTTCCCGAGTAAAACATATGGACGAAAAGGTATAATTTAAAAGAAAAGCTCTATATATTTTCGTTAATTTATACTTGTTCATTAGGGAATTTACTATTAGTATCTTTCAGTGCGCAAACCCGTACCCAGACATTTTATGAAGGGGTTTGCGAATCTTAGTAAATTTTTAAGGTAAATATCGACATTAATAGGGCTTTATGGTTTTTTTTTCTCAAGAAAACATGAACTTTAATAGTGCTTCCCTTGCAACCCCCCTTTTGTACGGGCCTTTTGATGATCAGTGGGTGTAATATGGTCAAATGATTACAGCTATATACCAAAAGCTTACAAATCTTTTCTACAACGTTTCTTAAAGCCCAGATACAATATACAACATAGCACAAGTGGATGTCAAACGGACAAAAATATTTTCTGCCTGGTGGTGAATATTTTTTGTTCGATCAACAGTTACAAAGAAAACACATAAAAATGAAAGCATACAGTAAGTATACCGTAGATCTGCACGTCTGGGACCGAATAATACGAAATGACAATCTGCTGGATGATGTTCGAATTCTATTATGGAAACACAGAATTGAACACATTTAGAACATAAGAACATTGTTTAAAAAACATATTAGGAACATTGTTTTAGGAATATATTTATTGAAACATCTGCAGTAGAATATCAATGGAACAAAAGAATGGTATTTACAAAAAATGGAAGTCCAAATGCATGACAAAAACGAAAACACAGAAAACAATGACGTAAGACAGCTACAAAGCATAGAAATGAGAAATTCAAAACCAAGGCACCCAGAGTGAGAAATCCCATGAAACTGAGAGACTGAAATGATTATGTACTTGATTTCCTTCTTTTGACTGCCCAACAGCTTATTTGACTCAAATAACTATATATCAAGTTTATGACATACAATGTATGCAGTAAGCAATGAAGGGTAATGGAGTCAATGTACATTGTTGTTAATTCATCTTGAAGTCACAATTAGGCCTTCACCAATGAGCTTTGCTCATACCTCCTAGTAAGTTTAAGACGGCCCCTAGCACCGGTTTGAGCGGAATTCATTGCTAATTATCGATCAATGCTACATCCATGCTCTTCATTATCAATGAATGAACATAGGTTAATTGGCAAAGACTTAATGTTCTTACTACCGCTGTCATTCGTTGCCCGACTAAAAAACCAACTGAAGACAGTATTTAGCCTGGCTATGGAATAGCCTAGTTAGCTAGGCTATGGAAAAGCCTAGCTATATAGATAGTTCTTTTGAGGGAAGTGAGGAGTACGCTTCCGCAGGGAGGAGAACGCATGCGAAGAAGACTATTGACCAATAGGAATTTCAGATTCTCGAAAATCAAAATGGCGTCCAGTTTCGTCCTGATAAAACGGGGCGGGGTTTAATTTTTCTGTTTCCTTGTGGAAGTTGTAAAGTATTATAAACATTTACTATAGGTGGTACTGGGAACACGTCAGTTGCAGAGGATGATGGGATTGGTATTGCAATATCGCTTAGCCAGATCTATAAATATAGATATGATAAAAAGAATAAGAACAGTAATGTATAAATTTAAAACCAGAAGTTTATAAATAAATATGAGGTATTGTGCGATAATCAATAATATACAATCACTATTAAAGACTTTTCAATTGTGTTAAACAAAGCGTGATTGTAGTTTGTGGAGACATTAAGGCAATGGAGAACGAAAAGTGGAAAGAGATAGAATTGCGTTTTTTGCGGAAGAATAAGGGACCGACCATTTAACCTGAAATTAAATTAAAAATAATTTTTTTTTCACGTGTATCAACAAAATATTTTTTTTCAAAATTAACATTATTTTTTGGGGGCAGAAAGCCTTCTTCAGATTTTTTTTTATCATTTTTGGCAGCAAAAATATTTTTTTTCACATAAAATTAGCTTCAAAGAATTTTTTAGAAAAAAACCATAGCCCCCCTTTTCAAGTTAAATGGTCGGTCCCTAAAGAGCTACCCTAGGAGATTGCAAGAACCACAAAAAAACCCCCAAAAAACAAAAACACGAAACTACTTGGAGTTGCTGTTGGCATAAAATTAGAGGTTTGATCGAATTAGTGACTGTTTTATCACATGTGCAGACCAACAGAAGAACTTCAAGTATTGATTTGAGTATACAAATACACCATGAGCCCCCACACCCTTGTCAATCAAACATGCAATTTTCTATCCAAGGCTATTCCATAGCCTAGCGTATCGTTTTTATTTCATAAAAACCATTATCCGATTTATATCATCCACTTATGTTTAAAAAGTCCCCTCGTGTTTTCTAGTTCTCTTATCGAATAGTTATTAGGTTAAGCGAGAACTTTAGAATATTAAGATTTGCATTGTAACTATCGAGATTTGATAAATTATTGAAATAACCGAAGATCTACTCAATTTATTTGAATTAAAATTTTCTTCGCAGTCTCCATTCTCACAATATTTTTTGCTACCGTCGTTGCTATGTGTATCATTTCGGGGACATGTTGAGTGAAATATTTTAAACAAGTATGTTATATAACCTATAGATTAAGAGATCTAAGTTATACAAATGCAAAAACTATATATTGAGGCGTTGATTGAGGCGTTCATTTCATTAACTTCAGGTTGCACTATTTCTAGAAATTGACACTTAACTTAAATTATTGACCAGTCAGCTACTGATAACAAGTTTATTCCCATCTTAGTTATCATTTTTTAACATATTGACCCGGAGGTAAATTTGCTAGAAATTAGATAAAAGCTTATAACACTGACCAATACATAGGCAAACGAAAAAACGAAGCAAAAAGGGGAAATCCAAAATCAAAAAAAAAATAAATAAATAAATAAATAAATAAATAAATAAAATAAAATAAGCGATAAGAAAGGCACGAGGAAGGCCAAAGAAAAGAACTGCAGGTCATTGAGTGATGGGTGCTTCTGAACACACGAAATGTTTTATAACGTATTAAAACCGCGAATTACCCCTATAAACCAATGGACACTTTTGAAAATATAATAGATATATTAATGTTATAAACAAATCCAAAAAATTACCAACATTAACGGTATATCTCATTTCTTAAAAGCACTATTAAAATGTAGTTGGATTAGGAATTATACCGACTCGATCATGATCAAGGGATATCTGTACCGTTACTGTAAGAAATTCGCTTTATCGGCGCTCGTCCAAAAAGGTTTTTGCTAGTATCGAAACCAAGTCCGGCTGTCCTGACTTCTTATCAATGCTTACATTTTTTTTTCTTGTGCAAATGCTTGGAAATTGTGATTATAACTTTCAGCCATTGCATGGAAATTTAAAAATATTATCCAATTTCAACAAACATGAATTGATTAAGCGGGATGATATGACATCGTGATCAACTGGTTCCGTTAAATATCACGTACTCGAAAGCTTTATCGCCAGTAAGTTTTAGTATTTCCATTAAAACAAAGACTGTGTTGTATTAACAAGCAAGTAAATAATAATGAAACAAAATGATTTTGTTGAAAACTAAAAAAACGAAGGTACCTGATAACATTATCTTCATATATTGTGAACATATACCAATCCAGCCATTTTACCAAATCGAGCGCTACCTGAGAGCCATTAAGTGCTATCTGCAATTGGTCAACACTATTTTTTCAATAGACCATATCCGACCTGTAGTATCAGCAGGATTTACCAGACTACTTGTCAATACGTCACAGTATAGAAAACGTCACGTCATAAAACCTTAGACGTCATGAAGTTGGTCACATGGGGCGGACATGTTTGTAACGTACACACATATAACATAAAACAAAGCAAAAACACCCAAAGTCCCTATTGTGCTAGATCTAAACAGATACACACAATGTGGTTTATTAATACACTTTAGTTTGAACAATCTGAATAGCACGAGTATAAATACTGTTTATATTTCAACTCGATCCGAGTTTCTAAAAAGAACATAAAATATAATAAAACAATAAACTATTTACAAAAACTACAAAAGATTTTGAAAATATCACCGGTAGCTGTACTTTGAAAAATTTCAGTCGTGGTACTATATGTACACATATGGGATGTTGTCTCCTTGACATTTACCCCATTTCCTTTCTTTTTCACAACGTCTATCTCGACATGTTGTAAACTGGCCTTTCTCGGATGAAGGTAGTTCTTGGGTCGGCGAAAAGATACAAGGGGGGAGGGGGGGGGGGGTCATGGAAGAAGGCTTTCATTTTGGGCGACGTATGGAGAACAGGCATACTTTCGCGGGATATTTCTGACAGGTGCGGCAACTTGGGATAGAAGGTAGTCAACCACCGAATACGAAAATTTTTCTTCTTGCCTCGATATTGTAATAATTGAGTTCGATCAATGGATGACACTTTTTGAATTGTTTTTTCCACATCTTTTTCTTTGTAGTTTACTAAGTTTTGTGGTGCGGTTTTTTGAAAATTGTTTATTGTTTTATTATATTTTATGTTGTTTCGAGAAAGACTCGGATAGAGTTGAAATATAAACAGTATATAAACATAGGGCGGATAAACAACAACTGGTGAATCTGAATACCAGAACTCAGATATGGTCTATTGCAACATCAAAAGACTATTAGCAGTGTATTTTTTATACATGGCAGATGAGTACCTCTAACACCTAAAAATCCAAAACCTGCAAAATCACAAAGTACCATATCTTTCTAGTACGCTTTTCTGGTTCCTGTTACGAGTTGTCATGTTTAAATTCGTATCTTAAACATTTTTTGTATGATTTCGGACACGTTTTATCGTTCAGACTATACTTGGCTGATCTTGTATGCGCAAAATAAATTGTATATGATCAATGTAGAAAAGGGAAATACCCTTCGTAAAAAAACTTTCATCTTGATCGGTCCAATTGAGTTTTAAATTGTTCCTTGTGTTCTAATGTATTAGCATTACATACTATCATACAAGTATGATTTGTACACCATTCTTATCAAAAGATACGTTTTTAGTAAATCTTTTAAAGGACCAAATTTTGTTCTCCAGATTTTTTTTAAAAACTTGACACTTGTTATATATGCCGTGTTTGTTAAAGAAATTAAACATGTCACCATACTTTATCGTCGGCTTTTTGCAAATTCATTTTGAACTTTTACAGAGAAGATATATAACAACTGAGAGTCATGCTGAAATGATTTTAAAAAATATTTTCAATATTGAATTTTTATCAATTTTAGAGAGGACTTCATGCTTCCACGTATGCCTGCAACATTGAGTAAGATTAGCACAACCAAACGGTATCCATTGATCGAAATTACACTACACTTAGTTCAAATAATCTAAGAGAAATAAATATATTTTTCTATAATCTGTATTTTGGACCCTATGTGAAAACATTTTCAAAGATCTTCTCAGAGAATACTGATCTAATTTGAAATAAACTTTGCCACAATAGTCCGTTGGTGGTCCCCTGCAATAAAAGGTGTTTTTCGGGTTCGCGCTATATTCAACATAGTTTTAACATTGGACCCTGTGGGAAAACACATTCAATGATCTTCTCTGAAACTACTTGGAACCAAACTTTGCCACAATAATCTATGGGTGGTCGCCTGCAAAAAGGTGGTGTTCAGGTTCGAGCTATATCCAACATGGTTTCCAGCAGGGAATAAAGTTTTAACATTGGACCCTATGGTAAAACAATTCAAAGATCTTCTCCACTGAAACTACTTGGCTAGTTGTAACAAAAGTTGGCCACAAGTCCTTTGGTGGTCCCTTGCAAAAAAGGTGTTTTTTCAGGTCCGCTATATTTCCGTGATAGCCTCCAACGAAGAACATAAATGAAACATTGGGCCCTATGGGAATACACCTTCAAAGATCTCCGATGAAACTACCGAGCAAATTTGAACAAAACTTGACCACAATAGTCCTTGGGTGATCCCCTGCAAAAAAGGTGTTTTTCATGTCCACGCTATATCAGAGATGGCTGCCAGTGGGAAACATAGCTTTAACATTTGACCCTATGGGAAAACACGTTCAAAGATATTCTCTTCTTAAACTTCTTGGCCAGTTGGACCTAAACTTTGCCACTATAGTCCTTGGGTGGTACCCTGCATAAATGTTTTTTAGTTCTACGCTAAATCTATCATGGCCGCCAGTGGGGACCATAGTTTTAAAATTGGACCCTACGGGAAAAACACATTTAAAGATCTTTTCCTCTGAAAATGCTGAGCCAATTGGAACCAGAGTTGTTTAGAATAGTCCTTGGGTCGTCCCCTGCAAAAAGGGGTATTTTTCAGAGTCGCTCTGTTTCAAATATGGCTGCCTGCAGGAAACACAGTTTTAACATTGGACCCATGTTAAAACACATTCAACGATCTTCGTTCCTGAAACTGCTTAACCAATTAGAAACAAACTTGGCCAAAATAGTTCTTGGGTGATCCCTGCAAAAAGGTGTTTTTCAGGTCCCCAATGTTATTCAGATGGTCGTGGATTTCAGATCTTTTGGATTTATATCGCTATAGTGGTTGAACCATTGTAATGTTCCGTTTTTTAAATGGACACCGATGATGAAACGTAAAGGTAAAAAAAGGTTGTTATTGAAACGGATGAGTTAGAAATAAAGGGACTTTGATGTTGTTATATGATTAATTTTTGATTTATCTAATATATGGTCGAAGAAATTTTATCTATTTTATACCTGGCCGGAGCACCTGATGATACCTCGGAATATTGTAAGTTGTGTCGTTTTGAAGACTTATATTTTGATACATTTAATTTTCAATTTATCTGATTGACATGTTAATTCGTTTTTAAAAGCTTCCTGGTCACGATATTTCATAATATCAGTTCGGATCCGGAAGTTAATAGCAACACAAAATAAATTTAGTTAAAGTTTAAAATACATTAAAGTAACAGCAGACTCAAACACAGCAAAACATGCAAGAATAACGGAATGTTAATTTGTTTTGGCTTTATATTTAGATCTTTGCTCATTGATTTTTTTTCGCAGGGATCACAAATCTATACATGTACTGGCCTGTTTGACGCAGAAAACAGTTGTTATAGACCTTGCGCATAATTTTTCTATGGTGGCATAGTTCTGCCCCCTACTTGTCAGATAATTAAGCAGACTTGTCAGATATTTACGTCAACATGTCAGATATTTATGTTGACTTGTCAGATAATTATGTTCACCTGTCAGATAAAAAGATATTTTATTATGTGGTCTACTGACCAGCTAACGCCAGTGTCTGCCATTGAAAAGTCAAAATAAATATCTGACAAGTCTACATAAATATCTGACAAGTCCACATAATTATCTGACAAGTCGATATAATTATCTGACAAGTCGGATGTAAATATCTGACAAGTCCACATGTTAACTTACTAGATGACTGTGCGAACTTGTCTGATGATTATGTCGACTTGTAAATTAAAGCAGAATTGTAAAAAAAAATGTTGTATTTGAGAATTACAGGAAACTTACCAAAATTGGAATCAATTTAATTGTAAATTTCAGAGAGTTGAAATCATTCTTCTAATTAAATATGTATATTTGCTACGTGGTCCTTGAGAATTTCACAATATTGGCAAAAATTGAAACTGAATATTTGAAATCTAATTTTTTAATATGAGCCCATGAAAAATAGAGTGGAGTTCAATTTTCAGCCATCTTTTGAAAGACATTTATCTCAAAAACGCGATTTTGGTAACCAATTAATTTTTTCGCTTTAATTAGTTTTATTCTAAGCTGCTTGTGAGAGGTTACTCTTTGAACACGTGTACAACATAACAAAATTCACTGTTTTTTATGCAACTTCAGTATTTTAGTATTTTTAATTAATGTCCTTGTTATTATAAAATTGACCAACGAACATTCCTTAACAATTATAACAGAAAATTTGTTCACATTCCGTCCGCCATTAAGATAGAAGATGCTATTAACAATAGCAATACCTGTATTTGAATCGCAATGTGGTCCTCCTTTAGTTTAAACTTATTTATTTTGCTCACAAAATGCAAAAGGGATTAGACACAAGTTTTTCCAACTTATAAAAGTCTTCTCCCATATACAATAATTACAATAATAGAGCACGTAAATATAATATTCAGTTCGTCTATGTATAGGATGAAATGAAACGGAAGGACAAATTTAGGACAAAAGAGAGTATGAAAGATCAATGAATTAATGGAATAAAGTTGGATTTGTTGGTGATGTGTATGTTCTGTCCTGGAGAGTTACACTAATAAAAATCTTTCAGTCCTTTTAATATATTCGTAGACTTGCTTGAAAATTTGTTCATTTTGGTCATCACTTAGAGTTGGACTACCACAGATCAAAAGTTTGAGAGTTACAAAACAATCAGAAAGAAGCATGACATCGAAGTTGGGTTAGTATGATATTAAGTTTTCAAGGACCGAAACCATAATTAATGGATACTGTGCAAGTATTATTCTTCTTCTTCAACTCACTTTTAAATTTCGAAATAGAATCTGCATTTCCTGTTGATAAATCCAAGTTATTCCAATTACGTATGGTTGACGGAATAAATGACTCCTAAGTTAAAGACAATATACAAAATGGTAAAATAATGTCTTCTCCATTTCTTAAAGGATAAACTGTGGTACTTTGTATTCTCGGTGAGATAAGATCACAAAGATGTTATGACAAGTACATGTGTATTATGAAAAAAACTTGCAATTTTTTTCTTTTTCTTCTTTTTGCAAAAGTTTCCCAACCTAGTTCATTATAAATTAAAGATACACTTGTGAATATCGGAAGACCAGTTACAATTTAGCTGCCTCTAGTTGAAGTTGTTCCAGCTTATGAGAGTCACCTTCCCCACAATTGTCCAGCTTATGAGAGTTACCTTCCCCACAACCTCACAAGCATATTCGAAAATTGGCCTCATGTAAATAATATATAAGTCCTCCTTATTCCAAAGATCAATCCAAACCTGTCCAATAGTTTCCTACAGCTCTTCGAAGACCATTAGCGGAATAATTTTTACTACAGAAAAGCATAGCAAGGCCTAGCCATTGAGGATTTTATGAAATATACACTGTTCTGCATCTTTTTGTCCCTAAAGCGCCTCTGGACATGTCATTACCGCAATCTAAAGATAAGTGTAAATGGTTTTCTACGGAAGGTACCTCCAAAGGTCCGAATTTCCGAGATCCTCACTGTATTAGCTGGGATTTAAATTTCAAGGTCGTTTTGGACGCTGTAGAAGATTACAACATATCTCAATCAGATTGGGTAAGATCCATTCGTTCTTTAGTGTGGAGTCGTGTTAACTAACTTCGCAGATGTGTTAACAATCGACCTCAGTCTGTATTTGAAGATCGTGAAGCCCGTAAGTGCCTCTCTATATTACAAATCAAATATGTTGTTGTACCAGCAGACAAAGCTTTTAAAAACATAGTTTTTCTATGTAAAGCACATTATTACAACCGTTTCATTACAGAACTAGGAATTTATAACAATTCACCAGGTAATGGTCCAATAGACCACTTTCATATTTATTTCTTATCCCGACATGGGCTCCGTTTTTATGACGTTTTCAACAAAGGGAAGTAACCTACTGACCCGACAGTCAGGTTTACCGTTCCATTGTAATAAGGGACAGCAGTAGATTTCGAAAACATAGATATCTATCACTGGACTAGGGGTAATATCTCGATTGTCTTTAAATAAATTATTTCAGGCTATTCGGGTACTTACCACAGTGAAAATCGTAACCGTTGCCAGAGAAAATATTTACTGACCGTCCTTTCCCTAATGAGACCGAAAACCAGAATGTCGGTTGTTAGCGAGTGACGTCCCTTTGAAAAACATGCTAAATCAGCAGTCATCCCGTAAATGTGGTTTCCGATATACCGTGATATGAAAATTTCGAATGGCGGCCATTTTCAAAATGGCCGACCAAATTTTTTTGTTGACCAACCAGAAATGTAGATCTTTATGAAAGGAGTATTTTTGCAACACAATGTTTTCATAAATTCTTTATCGTTACTGAGATATCGCGATAACAAAATTTTGAATAGCGGCCATTTTGAAAAAAGCGGACGAAATTTTTTTCAGACCAACCAGAAATGTAGATCTTTATGGAAGGAGTATTTTTGCAACACAATGTTTTCATAAATTTTTTATCGTTTCCGAGATATAGCGATAACAAAATTTCGAATGGCGGTCATTTTGAAAATGGCGGACGGAAATTGTTATTTGACCAACCAGAAATGTAGACCTTCATGAGAGGAGTATTTTTGCAACACAATGTTTTCATAATTTTTTTAATGTTTCCGAGATAAAGCGATAACAAAATTTCGAATGGCGGCCATTTTGAAAATGGCAGACGGAAATTTTTTTCTGACCAACCAGAAATGTAGATCTCCATGAGAGGAGTATTTTTGCAACAGAATGTTTTCATAAATTTTGCATAGTTTCCGAGATATCACGATAACAAAATTTCGAATGGCGGCTATTTTGAAAATGGCAGACGAAAAATTTTTTTTGACCAACCAGAAATGTAGATCTTCATGAGAGGAGTATTTTTGCAAAGCAATGTTTTCATAAATTTTTTATCGTTTCCGAGATATCGCGATAACAAAATTTCGAATGGCGGCCATTTTTAAAATGGCGGAAGTAAATATTTTTTTGACCAACCAGAAATGTAGATCTTCATGAGAGGAGTATTTTTGCAACACAATGTTTTCATAAATATTTTATCATTTCCGAGATATCGCGATAACAAAATTTCGAATGGCGGCCTTTAAAAATGGCGGACGGAATTTTTTTTTTGACCAACCAGAAATGTAGCTCTTCATGAGAGGAGTTTTTTTGCAACACAATGTTTTCATCAATTTTTTTTATCGTTTCCGAGATATCGCGATAGAAAATTTCGAATGACGGCCATTTTGAAAACTGCGGACGAAATTTTTTTTTTGACCAACCAGAAATGTAGATCTTCATGAGAGGTGTATTTTTTGCAACACAATGTTTCATAAATTTTTTATCGTTCCCGAGATATCGCGATAACAAAATTTCGAATGGCGGCCATTTTGAAAATGGTGGACGAAAATTTTTTTTGACCAACCAGAAATGTAGATCTTCATGAGAGGAGTATTTTTGCAACACAATGTTTTCATTATTTTTTTATCGTGTCCGAGATATCGCGATAACAAAATTTCGAATGGCAGCCATTTTCAAAATTGCGGACGAAAATTTTTTTTTTACCACTCTGAAATGTAGATCTTCATGAGAGGAATATTTTTGCAACACAATGTTTTCATAATTTTTTTTATCGTTTCCGAGATATCTCGATAACAAAATTTCGAATGGCGGCCATTTTGAAAATGGCGGACGAAAATTTTTTTTTGACCAACCAGAAATGTAGATCTT
>MJUU01016810.1:2697-20710 GCA_002080025.1 Modiolus philippinarum | reverse complement strand
GGATTTCGATGGGATTTTTTTCTTTGGATTCCTCTTGATCTAAGCTTTCAGTAGTATGTCAACGGATTTTGTGTAGGTCTTACCGTTTCCGAGCTACAAGGGGTCAAAGGGGCCAAAAATGCAATTTTTCTAAATATGTCAAATCTTTATTTTTCATTGGATTTCGATGGGATTTTTTTCTTTGGATGCCTTTTGATCAAAGCTTTCAGAAGTATGCAACGGATTTGGCGTAGCTCTTACCGTTTCTGAGCTACAAGGGGGTCAAAGGTGCCAAAATTGCAATTTGTCTAAATATGTCAAATCTTTAGTTTTCATGGGATTTCGATGGGATTTTTTTCTTTGGATTCCTCTTGATCTAAGCTTTCAGTAGTATGTCAACGGATTTTGTGTAGGTCTTACCGTTTCCAAGCTACAAGGGGTCAAAGGGGCAAAAATTGCAATTTTTCTAAATGTGTCATATCTTTATTTTTCATGAGATTTTGATGGTTTTTTTTTTCTTTGAATTTCTATGGATGTTAAGTTTTAGTTGATAGTACATATTTTGCATAACTCTTACGGTTTTTTATCAGTAAGTAATCAAAAGGGTTTATTTATTCCTTATTTTGTTTCTAGCTAATAACTGTGTCTAGCTTCTTTTTGTGTCTATCTAATTATTGTGTCAAGCTCTTTACTGTGTCCACATTCACTTTAAACTACTTTTGTTGAAATTTCAGTGGTCGACATGCTGCGGTCGTATCATGCTGAGCTCGGCGTAGCCCTTTATTTTTCACCTGATGTTGTTGTGCATCTAATATGTAATATTTTGATTCAAAAGATTTTTGAGGTTCACTGAGCCTAAATAGCTCATTTGTAAATTTAGTTTGTTAATGTGGTATTCTTTCAAAACTATAAGTCATATTCCAACCAACCTTTCAGAATTTGTTGATCACTTGATTTAATTGTGCACCTGATACTTACAGTTTCCATTTTACAGATTTTAGAGGTTCACATGGCCAAAATTGGCTCTTCTGCAGTGCAGGCAACACAAGTGTTCCATGGAACACCCATCAATTTTTTGTGAAATTTCGATTTTTCTTGCAAGAGTTAAGGGACTTTATTTGTCAATTTAAAGGAAATTTTTTACATGTCGTGCTCTAACTTCAGAACCATTTGGCCTATTCATTTCAAACTTTGTAGAGGTAATGTGTAGGATGGTTTGACAATCTCTATACTTTTTCGTGAAATTTTGATTTTTCTTGCAAGAGTTATGGGACTTTATTCATCAATTTTAAGGAAATTTTTTGTTGAGCCTTTGATGATAGTCAAAAAAAGTGACATAGGTATGGTGATTCTGGCGGCGGCAGCGGCTGCCACAATTGTTTTAAGTTTTTTCTTGGGTCTGTTTAACATCAACCACCTGTGCTAGCCTATTGATATTTGGTATGCAGTTGCATTTGCATCAGTACAGCTCAGTTTCAGTGACGTTTTATGTCTATGCCCCGGCAGTCATGCTCCACTGACTTCGAAATTTTGAATTGTTTTTTCAAATTAACTTTTTTCTTGTGTCTGTTTAGCATCAACCACTCATAGTTGACCATTGATATTTTGTATGCAGTTACATTAGCATCAGTACCGCTCAGTTTTAGTGGCGTTTTTTGTCTATGCCCCCGCAGTCATGCTCCACTGACTTCAAAATTTTGCACTTTTTATTGTCTCGCCCGCAACGATAGTCACGGAAAGCTAGACATAGGCGTGCAAAGTTGGTAGTACTAATCAAGTGCTACCTGACGGACATAAAATCATGTGACCTTGACCTCTATTGCAGGGTCCAGTGACCACGTTAAGTTTCTCTGATTAGATCCATATCTCAATAACTGTAAGTGGTAGGTCAATGATATTTGGTATATAGGTTGGTCTTGAGTAGTGCATGTCAGTCTGGCATATGACTTTTGTCCGTGACCTCAATTTCACGGTCTAGTGACCACGTTAAGTTTCTCTGATTAAGTCCATTTCTCATTGACTATACCTGGTAGGTCAATAATATTTGGTATGTAGGTTGGTGTTGAGTAGTACATGTCAGTCTGGCATATGGCTTTTGTCTATGACCTCAATTTCACGATCCAATGAACATGTTAAGTTTTTGTGCTTAGTTTAGTTTCTCAGATCAGTAACTGTAAGTGTTAGGTCAATAGGGTCTGTAAGTCTCGTTTCATTTTTGAACTTCCGGGACCAAAACTTGTACCCGGAAGTTGCATTTTAAACAAAAACATATGACGTTTAAAGCAAAAAATTAGGACGTCATAATCCTGCAACGTCATATTTTGACGGGAAACATTTTCAAATTGCAATTTTATCGTGATTTCTTGGTGTCACATGACGAGACTTACATACCCTATGATATATGGTATGTAGATTGGTCTTAGGCAGTACATGACAATATGCTATATGGCTTTTGTCCTTGACCTCAATTTCACAGTCTAGATTTTGTGATTAGGTCATTTTCTCAGTAACTATAAGTGATAGGTCAATGATATTTGGTATATAGATTGGTCTTAGGTAGTACATGACAGTCTGCTATATGGCTTTTGTCTGTGACCTCATTTTCACGGTTCAGTGAACATGTTGAGTTTTCAAGTATCTATATTAATGTATGGTCAATAATATTTGGTATGTGGGTTTGTCTTAGATGGAACATGACATCCTGCTATTTGGCTTTAGCCCCTGACCCCATTTTCACGGTCTAGTGAACATGTTTGGTTCTCCAGTATCTATATCAGTGGTAGATCACTGATATTTGGCATTTTGGTTTTTGGTTATATATAGTTTGTTAAATTGCTTTTGTCAGCCAACATGTTAAGTTTTCTGAATTAGTCAGTTAGAGTTTTCACATGTTTTGCGACCAAGTAGGGACGGGTGAGACATCAATTTGGGTCCTCACTTGTCAATGTTTAAGTTTTTTCTTGTGTCTGTTTACCATCAATCACTCATAGTTGCCCATTGATATTTGGTATGCAGTTGCATTAGCATCAGTACAGATCATTTTCAGTGGTGTTTTATGTTTATGCCCCCGCAGTCATGCTCCACTGACTTTTGAAATTTTGAACTGTTTATCAAATGTTTTAAGTTTTTTCTTGTGTCCGTTTAACATCAACCCCTCATAGTAGCCCATTGATCTTTGGTAGGTAGTTGCATTTTCATTATTGTGATCCCTGAATAGGTTTTCAGGGGCTTTGGCTCAGAGCTGCCGGGCGCGTCCCCAGGTGGTGGATAGGGGAATGCCCTGTCTTGGTGGGGTAGTCAGGTCATAATACGGAAAGCCTGACCGCGAACCATTGTAGCCAAACTGTGTGGAGAAACACCACGCTCCATGCAGTATAAAGACCCCTTCTATATTTCTCTAAAGAGAG
This sequence comes from Modiolus philippinarum, assembly GCA_002080025.1. Taxonomy (NCBI): domain Eukaryota; kingdom Metazoa; phylum Mollusca; class Bivalvia; order Mytilida; family Modiolidae; genus Modiolus; species Modiolus philippinarum. The sequence goes on along the minus strand of MJUU01016810.1, from coordinate 17,324 downwards.
CAGACGCACTGGGTGTCGTATAGAAGGCTAAATTTCCTGCCCCTACCCATTTCTCCCCTTTTCCAGTGGCAATCAAAAGTCGTTGCCCCGGTTGTCCCTTCCACCTTTATTTCTTTCTTCTTTTACTTACAATTTGTTTTGAATTGATTAACTTGTTCTCGTCCTGATATAGCTGAAATATTGCTCATTGGACGTTAAACTCTAACTAATCAATCAATCATTATTGTGATCAGTTTTGATCAGTGATACATTTGGCATCATGGCTGCTGCTTAAGATCAATGTGCAAAATTAAGGCAATGCATGGGAAAGGCAAGACATATCCTATTTCCACAGTTTATTTACATGTGGAGCCCTAACTTGAGAACCATATGGCCAATTCACTTGAAACTTTGTAAGGGTAATGGATATGATAGCCAGACAACCTGTATACTTTTTTGTGAAATTTTGATATTTCTTACAAGAGGTATGGGACTTCCCTTACAGAAATAAATCATAAGTCACTGACTAAGTAACATATAAGTGACTGAACATCTAACTTATAAGTGGCTACTCCTTTTAACATATAGGTGAAATGTAGGTAACTTATTAGGATTTTGTATGCTAATTAGGTGCTTCACTTATAGGTGGATTTCTCTTATGCAAATTAGGTGCTTCACTTATAGGTGACTTATAGGTTAATCTTTTAGCCACTTATAAGTAAGATATCAGTCACTTACACGTAACTTATAAGTGCTACACTTATAAATCACATATAAATGACTTATAGCATGTCCTTGGTTAAAATAAGAACATAAAAACAGTTTTCCTTGCTCTCTTGTGAATGAGAGCATACAGACTAGATTATCATTTTTTTCCAAAAATTTCTGACTTAAATAGATGTATGGCATCAAAAGACAAGTACGAGAAATTTTCTGAACCCCATTTACTGTGGTCTTTTGGTACTCTGGGAAAGCATCTGATATGTGATAATGTAAGTAAAGCTCACCATCATCACAGATTAATAAAAAAAATGAAAATTTTTTGCAATACTGTATTTTTAATGTTTGATTGTCACTTCTTACTACACAGTCTTCTCCGTCAAATTATTGTCACTCAATTCTTTCTCCTTGGCTGAAACTTCCTAAGTTAACTGATTCTTGTTGCAAAAACAAATCCAACTCTTTATACCTGCAATTAGAAACAAGCTAGGGATGAAATTAGGATATATCAATTAAAATGATATCTAGCTATAAAGAATTTAACTGATAAGAATCTTCCCATACATTATGAATTTCAATGTATTTTCAACCTCACTTTAAAATACTTATGCCTCACAATTCTTTGTTAATGAAATAATAACAAAAGTCATGTATTTGTCCGACAAAAAAACAACGACAAAATAGGTTTTGTCCAGGATCACCGTAGGGTTTTAACAACATGCATAACTAGACGTTGTGCTTTACAAATTTTGTGAAGCTTGACTGTTGTCTCAATCAAAGACGAAGAAGTTGTACCAGCAAACGAATATAATTCACAGGTCAAAAGGCCCTTTTATGCACGCACGCTTCTACTACTAACATTTATTGTTGCCAACAATTTAGCATGTTCATTGGTCAATTTGAAAATAAACAAGATGTGTTTGTGAAACTCTAGTACATATGCCACAAGCAGCTCTTTTTGCCCTCTGTGACCTTGACCTTTGGTCTGAACAATTTTTTTTTGCATATTTATGTTCCTCTTGACTAGACATACACACTTGCTTAATATGAAAGGTCTATCTTGACTTGCATAATTCAAAAGTTAAAGCCAAAGTTTAAGTTTCAGACACACAGACAGGACACCAACAATATGCCCCAAATTCGCAATCTGGGGCATAATAAGTAAGAATGTTTGTAAAAAGATGCATAGATTTAAATAAGACAGGAATATTGCAGTGCAAAATATGATGCAACCATGCAGAGATTAGTTAAAAAATCTATCAGAAATTCCAAAACATGAATATTGAGTGCCTTTAATATGTTTAAAATGGTTACCTAAAAAGAACATACTGGACTTGTGTCTCAGATTAATCCTGCAACACCTTTGTAAAAAGACTGGTCATGTGAAATCCTTTCATGGCTTTGGAACACTTCTTTTTTTACAGATTTATAGCATCGATCTTCATTAAAGGCTGATCCTGCAAAAAAAAAAAATAAATAAATAAATAAATATTGAAAATTGATTTTTTTCAAGAAAAAAATTATTATATATTTCAATATTATATGTAATGCAGATTTGTTAGTTACAGTATATACAGTGCTCCCTCCTATACTGTCCCTCTTTAATGGTAGTCCCTCCATTATTTCAAACCTTTTTTTCAAATGCTCTGTATGATTAGGACCCATGGCATCATATACTTAGTTTTCAAGTTAATGGCCTCAAAAGTCGACATAAAGTTGAAAAAATGTTGATACTGCGATACAAATGTACAATGGGGACACACTATACTGCTATATAGTACCCAGAATTCAAATGTCCAAGCCCAGACTCCAAAGTCTGAATTAATTTGTACCCCCCAAGGCCAAGCCCAAGGCAACTGCAAATTTTTCAATTTTCCTGTAAAAGTCTGATGTCAAAATATAGATTTGTCAACAAATTTTCCTGTAAAAGTTTGATGTTAAAATATAGATTTGTGAACATCATAATGTTCAGAGATGCATTCTTGCGGATTTACTCAGAGATCAACTGGCGCAATTCATTCGAACAGAAATAGGAAGTCGAATATGGGTATACTGCCCTAAATTATATCAAAATCCAATCATGGAAAATATGCACTGTCAATTTTACAGTTTTGTTTGAAATTTAAAATTTTATTATAATTGTCACATTTGAAAATTATTTTATCAGGATCTAGGATTCACATCCCCCCAATCCTTCCACTTGTTTATGTCATGTTCATTGTATAAAAGTAGTTCCTGCAGACAGACAGGCCTTAACTTTATTTCGTCTTAGGTGAGGGGTATAAAAATGCCCATGTGTGCCCAAATGACAGGAAAACAGTGGTATAGGAATGAATACAATGAAACAACTGATAATTTCACGGTTGGGATGTTATGTGCAAGGAAAATATTTACTATGCAAGTGATTTTTTGTTCATATACCTTTGAATGATGCTTGTTCAAGGATGATGGCGACTGTCTATAAGTCTATCATGCAAGTCAGATGACTAAACTGCAGTGCTAATGCCATCCAAAACTTCATAATCCCTGCACTCATGTTGAAACTGTGTCAGTGCTCTTCAATTCAATGTGAATTTGTCATGAATCAATTCATCGTCGGGCTTCACATCTTTCCTATGTTGACATTTTTGTAGAGAACGCAATGACGTCAAACTATGCGTATAGTAGTATTACGACTGAATCACGGAATGGAATGAACTATATTCCGTATAAAATTATGTACAGCAGTTTAAGAAAGGTTTATATGATTATTATTGATTGAAATACATTACATGTCTATAATAAAAAGATCTTTTTTTACTTGTTATATAACAGCAGAGTCATTACACTACCGGAAGTTTGCAAGATTGTATAGTAGTAAAAAAAACGTGTAATTCATAAATCTCCAATGATTGTGGCAAAACAAATATATCAGACTGCACAACATTAAATCTTTTGTCAATAAATATCATAATTATTATAAAAGAATACAACTACTAGTACTACCGATCTATTTTTGTTTACTGTGGGATACGTAGTTGCCTCCCTTTAAAAAAATTCCAACTGCCAAAAATGCACTTTAACTTTTTCCATGTTTTTTGTAACTTAACTAAAGAAACGTAATAATACTTCAAAACATTATTTGTTTTATATTTTATAAATCTATAATCAATATGGTAAATGGAAATAAAAATAATTGCAAAATAAAATATTGATTTTTACCTTGTAGACAAAAATTGTAATATTCTATTTGGCTTGTTAACAGACCAACTATCTAATGAACTTTCTTATGATTCAATCATCAGGTGCTTAATAAAGATAAAAAAAAGAAGGTATGAAGATACCAAGTTGTGAATTGAAACAAAAAATAAGAATGAAATTAATGTAGTGACATATTAAGAAATTATAAATAATCTGGAGATGGAGGTGAAAAGTAAAAGAAAAAGAAAAACGGATTAGGCAAATTGTCATAACTCCTAAAAATTAAATGGTCGTCCCTTAGAAGCTGATGTACAGGGTTACTCCAGATCATACTAATTGTACCTAATTCATCATATATTTGAAAATTCAAGGAGAAACAAAAACTTAAAATTAGTTAATCCGACCTCTTAGACACAGTAAGTCTGTTTCAGCATCAAAATTTTCCAAGTCCAAATTAGCAATGAGAACATTCTTCTACTTCCATACTTATATTTTACTTGTAAATATTACTTAAATTAGGTTATAATCTGCAGACTTATCATTTTATAAGGTATTCTGATCACGTATAAGTGGCATCAGTGAAGGTATAGGTGATTTATAAGTAAAGAAAAAATCACATATAATTTCACTTATACTTATATGGACTAACAGTTCACTTACACAGTAAGTACCTCGACATATAAGTTACGAACAGGTCCTTTATAAGTTGCCTGTAAGTCAAGTATAAGTTGGCATATGTTATTTCCATAAGGGTTTATTCGTCATTTTTTAATGCAATTTTTTACATGCCACGCTCTAACTTTAGAACCATTTGGCCAATTCACTTCAAACTTTGTTTAGGTAATGGGTATGATAACCTGACCACCTGTATCCTTTTTTTGAAATTTTGATTTTTCTGCCAAGAGTTTGTGACTTTAATTGCAATTTTAAAGCAATTTTTTACATTTCATGCTCTAACGTGAGAACCATATGGCCAATTCACTTCAAACTTTGTAGAGGTACCAGACCATCTTTTACTTTTTCATGAAAATTTGATTTTTCTTACTAGAGTTATTGGTCTTTATTCGTCAATTTTAAGGCAATTTTCTACATATTGCACTTTAACTTGACAATCCTTAGGTCAATTCAATTAGCCAGTTAAAGGTGCATTTTAAAATGAGAATCCCTTAACCTATATCACTTCAAGTTTTGATTGAGTGATGACAGGTGTATCATGCGGCTGTTTATTAAACTTGGGAGTTTTAATCTATACCTAGAACACCACCTGTATGACTGAATCAATTAGGGCAAGAAATATTTAAGAATTATTATTCTCATATTACAATTCCACCTATAACTCTATAAAACCATGGAATAAAAAGGAGACATTGTCATTAGATCTATATGTAATAAAGTAAGTATGATTCTTACTTTAAGAATGATTAATGTTCCATATTGTAAATTGTAGTGCCCACGACCAGAGGTTCAACATTCACATCCAGGAATGGCCATTACAGTAGCGGAGGAAGTCGCATGGTTGAAAAAATGTCCTATATCAGAGGTCCTGTACAGCTGTCGACAAAATACTCGTCTTATGTATGGAATTTAGGAGTTGATGACATTTTCAGTTAAAGTTCATTACATACAGCACAGACAGAAAAAAGGGAGACCAATGCTGAACAGCATTAAATTGTGTTCATATTTTTGTATTTAATAACATTTTATCTATTTTTGTACTTGAGTAGCTTAGATTAATTTTATTTTTTTATTGGTTATTTTTTTTAAAAGTCATAGAAGCCTTTAAAGGCATTTGGTATATGAACAAATAAGTTTATAGGAAACACAATTGTTAGCTTTGTTTTTTAAAACACATTGCATAGAACTGAATGAATTTTGAATTTAATGAAAAATTCTAATATCTGCGACCAGAGTCAAGGTCTTCTGAAAAGTTTGATACACTAAAATGTATCAATTTTCCTAAAATAGGATATTTTGTCACATTTTCAAAATAGAAAAGAAATATTTACAAGCCTCTCAAGTCTTTGTGATTGAAGAAGTCACTAAGAATTTTTCAATGAATATGTGGTAGTTGTAAAAGTAGGTCATGACCTCAGTTTTCATTATTGGTTGTAGATTTCATGTATGTTTTTATACATGGGTAGAGTCTTTTATGTGAAATTAACATTTCAGGAAGAAAATCTTTCACTTACAATGAGAACAAAAAAGTTCAGTATTAAAAAAAAACAAGTAAGGCCATGTAAAATTAATTATCTGGTTCTCAGATACCGCCGCATGGGCAAAAACCTGGCCGCTGGCTCGTATTTATTGCCCCAAAAAAAATAAATACAACGGTAACAAAATCCGCGTTCAAATTTTCCCACTTTTTCACTTGAATTGATCAAAGAGAGACAACTCAAATTTCATTCGAAGCTCTCTTGAATTTTCGTTTTCTTTGAAGAAATCGCTACTTCCGGTTTATATTCCGAATGGTTTTGTCAACAACAAAACGAAAGTTGATTTCGCTGACAATTTTGACGGGTTTTCGTGCGTTAACCCATCGTTTATTGTGAATTTGGCGGATTAAACAACCGTAAAGGAAATTATGAAAAGGGAGTATGGCGAGTCTACCTGAAATACCAGAAAACAGAGATCCTTTAATGCACGAGAATGTTTTGATCTCCAGTTTGAGAAGGGTCTCTCGAGATCTTGTTCTGAACTCGGGGGGAAAAAAACGAATCTGTCATTGCATTCACTGGAAGGGGATCCCACTATCATTTTGCTCATTGGAAGAATTTATTTTTGTGACTTCCTTGATAGATTTACCTCTATCTAAATGGTCAGTGTATCTGACTGTAATCCTCCCACTTGTACTGCTGTCACCAATTTGTCACCAAGTAAATAATACAAATACACCTTATTTACCGGATCCCATTGGATCTAATCAAGGTTCATCAATTACTCCCCTGTCTATAAGGGAGTCTAATTCAATTTTCTCCAGGAATTTCTTTCAGGTGACATATCCTGGTGAGGTATATATTGGATCTGTCTTTTCTTTACCTGTTTCATGTCTTTGATGATTCCAGTTTGATTTGATTCAAGATTCATGATGCATACTCTATTTATGGTATGATCAATATACATTTTTCTTTTCTGTGTGGTACTTATGTGATGTAGGGACTATACATATATTGTCCTTGTGTAATGTCTTTACTATTTGTGTTTTTCATTGTCTTTGGAGTATTATTTTTTTTACTTATGGTTTTGTTCTCTCTTACCTTTATATACTTTATCATATTTAAATATTTATTCATAAAAGCTAAAAAGTTAACGATGGAGTGTGGATGAGCATACAAAATAAATACATAAATTAAATACCCTCCCTCCTTCACCATTTTTTTGAAAGTCATTATCTGAGAACCAGATAATTAATTTTACATGGCCTAATTTCATGGAGGGACAAATCATGCTTAATTTTCTAAAAAGGAACTCATTGTTTTTGCGATAAAGACCGTTTGATAAAGATAATAACAGGAGTGGGTTTGGTAAGACCTGTTTTTTGGCCATTAAAATTTTTGGAATTTTCAAATATTTATACAAAATATTCTATTCATTTATCCAAAGACCATTGCAATTGTTTGTTTCATAAAAATCCAGCTACATTTTTAGTTTACTCTCTGACAGTCTTACTCTGTAACAAGAGGCAACAAATAATGTACAATATAAGCATAATGACATCTGGGTCTACATCAGCTTCTACATTTAGGTATATATCTTGGTAACTATGTGGGTTAGGGTCGTCAAACTTTGCATAAAGATACATCTTGGACTATGTAAATAAGGTCTCTTTGACCTGTATTTTTGGCTAAAGATCGACTTAATTCAAGTGTACGTCAAAGTTCAGATCTCAGTAATTGTACATGGTAGGATCATATAACCTTGCATGTGCATGCATCTTTGATGGAAGGTCAGCATCCAAGCAAAATTGGGTCACTTCCCCCTATATTTTTCCCATGATCGACATTCATTCAAGTTTAGGTAGCATCATCTGACCTTGCATGTGCATGCATCTTTGTTGGTAGGTCAGCATCAAAACAAAATAAGTTCATCTTGACCTGCATTTTCCCCATGATCGACTTCCATTCAAGTTTATGTTCCAGTTAAGATCTCAGTAACTGTACATGGTAGGATCATCTAACCTTTACTTTGTAGGATCATGAAGCCTTGCATGTGCCTTTGTTTGCATTTAAGTGTACTAAGCTAGTTGCCAAAATGGCTGCATTACAAAATATTGAAAATCTCACTATTTTGCTGGAATTATAGATTGTGCAATGATATCTATAAAATATATAAAAGTTATATAGTTAAAATTAGTATTGGCTACATCTGTGTTCATTAACAATGATGTATAAACAAACAAATGTACTTGACATACATGCATTTAAAAAGTAGGTTGATCAAGGGTGTGACACCTTCTATCAGAGCAAAGATAGGGTAAAATAATGGACAAGTTTGTTAAAAGTTGATATTTTAAACTAAGTTTGAGCTACTGAAACATTGTGTTAGGGATGTGTTTTGACTGAATCAATTCAATAAAACAATACTCTTTGTAAATGGAGTGATGTGTTTTAGCTTAAATGTTGGTAAGGGCTGTTCCAGAAAAGTTGGTCTGGGACCCTTTGAAGGCACTTTATATAATTTTTTTGGGGTGGTTGTGTTTTTATCATAGTTTTCTATTGTTCATTTGTGGAGAAATTCTATCGGTGAAAGTGCCTTCAAAGACCCCGATGTCAATTTTTCTGGAACAGCCCTAATTTTTGGGGCCAAAAATGCGCCATACAGATCCTACTTTGCTTTGAACAAATTGTATTTTATGTCTTACTCTAAAATGAAGAAGGGGATTAAAAAGATGACAAACATTTGTGTATTATCTTTTAGTACTAAGTTAATAGTCAGTAATACATTAAAATGAAAGAGTGATGGTAAAAGGCAAAAATTCAACAAAAAATATTGATATGTTAATATGTTCAAACTCTGCTTTGGTTACTTGTGTTTTGTAGTTAAATGTGAAATTTTATAAAGAAATGTTCATACATCAGGCAATTCAATATTAAGTTTGGTCACAATACCTAGGTTTATGGTGAAGTTTTAGACTGACCATATGTTCTCAATGATATAATATATATATTTTACTTAATACAACACATGTAGTAAAGTCATGGAATTTGATATGATTTTGTGATGAAAATTATATTTTGTGTCCCTTTCTATTTTTCTCATCCCAACTTACATCATGTTCTTTCAAGCTAATTTCTGTTTAAACAAGAAATGTGTATGCAAATACACTTTCTAAACTTGGAAAAATCTTTTTTTTTGGTAGCCTTAGTCTAGACCCTGCTACATGAATGAATGTTGCATCAATCAGTGTAAAATTCCTTTGCTAAATAACTTAGGGTAAAATAATGGAAAAAATAATAAATTGCAAAGATGTATGCATGTAGTGTGTAGAGCAATCCAAGGTGAGATTTAAGGTTTCTTTGTTACAAGTACTATGTTAAAAACTAAATGATTTCAACCAAATGAAAATTCAAAATGGTCTTCAAAGTAAAATGTTTATCATTTTTAAAATATTCTAGAGCAAAGCCTTGCATGTGAAATCTATTTTGCATTTATATGAACATCCATTATAAAAGGAAATATATTCTGTGAGAAAACCGATTATATTACATTTAAAGTTAAAAATTAGTGCTATCATAAAAAAAATGCATCAATTAATGTACAATTCTGAAAGCAATATCAAAGTTGTGTTTAGTTTCAGAATTTTTGTGTAAAATTTTAGTGCTAAAAAACAGAAAAGGGGGGAGGGTTTTTTTTTTTTAACTATTACTCATTATATTGCAACAAAAAATATCATCATAATTTTTTTTCAATAAATTATGTTGCACAGGAAACATTTAAAAATTTCATAATCAAGCAGTTCTGTTCCAATTTTTGCAAACAAATCTGTAAAAGTTGAATATTTTGTTAAAACTTTTCCCATTACAACCTTTGATTCTGTTAGAAATTGCATTGTAACAATTACAAACCAGACTTGATTGTTGATTTTGATAATTCTGTTTACACCTTACTTGTTCAGTTAGAACATTGAATAAAACCAATTTGTTCTATACATGTATTTAGTTTGTATTATATCACTTCTGATATCCCTGTTTCGTCATCACAGTAGTCCATAGCTTTCAACCTCCTATGACCCAAATTCTGGTCGCGACTTTTTTCATCTGTATTATTCTATTATAATACGAAACACACTTTTTTTGCCAAAATTATTTATTTATCTAGCAATTGTTTACACATCTAAATACATACTTGTTGATTTGTCAAAACAGACATCATGACAAAATTTCATCTTTGTTTTACCTTTACTGATTAAGATTTTTACTTGGACCAACCTCAAAACATGAACAAATGTGATTAGAATTTCATGTTAAAACTAGTCATAATGTGTTGTCATTTAATTCTGCCCTGAAATCAGCACGGATCCTTTTATTCATGGAAAAAGTACTTTCACTGTCTGCTTTTTTAGCTCGCCTGACCCAAAGGGTCAGTGTGAGCTATTGCCATCACTTGGTGTCCGTTAGCTATTCACATTTTCATCCTCTACTCTAAAACCACTGCAGCAAATTCAACCAAACTTTACAAGAATGATGTACTATAGGTCCTTTACAAAGATTGCTCATTTCATTCCGATCCGATTAAAAACATAGTCGCCAGTGGGAACTTAGGTTTAACATTGGACCATATGGGAAAAATCAGATCTTCTCCTCTGAAACGGCTGAAGCAAATTCTACCATACTTTACAGGAATGATGTTCTGAAAGACTGCTAATTTCAATCAAATCCAATAAAAAAACATGGCTTCCAGCACAGAACATAGTTTAATATTGGACCCTACGGGAAAATCATATTTTCATCTTCTCCTCTGAAACGACTGAAGCAAATTCAACCAACCAAACTTTACAGGAATGATATACCCAAGGTCTTTAACAACAATTGCTCATTCCATTTTGATCTGAGGGCTGTTCCATAAAAATTGACATGGGGGCCCTTGAAAGGCACTTTCTATTAACCCCCATCACCCATAGAATTCCTCTCCATATGTACAATACAAAAAGATGATGAAAGCACAACCACCTGCAGAAATTTATATAAAGTGTCTTCAAAGGGTCCCATGCAAACATTTCTGGAACAGCCCTGATACAAAACATGCCTGCCAGCAGGACACATAGTTTAACATTGGACCTTAAGGGAAAATCTAGGTATATCAACGCTAGATGGCAGCACAATCAAAGTGGGAAAAACTAAGAATTTGTGGCCAAAGGAACATAACCGGTGTAAAAATTGAAAGATCACACGCAAAAAATACAAACATTTTCATTTTTAACAATAATTCAAAAAAATTCTATTGGTCTGATTGTAATGAAACTTGAACTGCAGATATGTGAATTATAAATCTTTATATGCTAGATGGGTTTTAGTGGGTTCCCAAGTTAACCTACTGAAAATGTGATTATATAAAAAATTACCATCATATGAAATGTTTAAAAATCTTTCATTTTTTACATCCAAATATTAAATAAACAAACATTGTTTACGTTTTCATATTCAATATTTTACCTATATCAAACATTTAGTTACATTATTTCACAATAAAATATCAATTCAAACAAAAGGTCACAGATTTTTGTTCAGAGAGTTATCTATAAACCTGATGCTGATATGCTTAGAAAATGATTAACAAAGATTGCTCATTTTGCACCAATCCAATAAAAAACATGGCCATCTTCACAGTGCAAAGTTTTACATTGGATCCAATGGGAAAATCACATTTTCATCTTCTCCAATCCAATTCAACCAAACTTTACAAGAATGATGTACCAAACTAAAGGTCCTTTACAAAGATTGCTTATTTTGTTCTAATCTGATGAAAAACATGGCTGCCAGCGTGGAACTTGGGTTTAGCATTGGACCCTATGGAAAAATCTCATTTTTGTATTCTCCTCTTAAACAACTAAAGCAAATTTAATCAAACTTTACAGGAATGATGTATGGTAGGTACTTTACAAAAATTGTTCATTTCATTTCGATCTGACAAAAAAAAACTTGGCTTCCAGTGCAGAACATAGTTTAACATTAGACCCTACGGGAAAATCATATTTTCATCCTCTTCTCTGTAACCATTGAAGCAAATTCAACCAAACTTTACAGGAATGATGTAATAAATTTCTTTACAAAGATTGCTCATTTTGTTTTACTCTGATGAAAAACATGGCTGCCAGCGTGGAACATGGGTTTAACATTGGACCCTATTGGAAAAATCTTATTTTCATCTTTCCCTCTGAAACCACTGAAGCAAATTTAATCAAACTTTACAGGAATGATGTACGGAAGGTGCTTTACAAAAATTGTCCATTTCATTTTGATCTGACAAGAAACATGGCCTCCAGTGCAGAACATAGTTTAACATTGGAGCCCTGTATAAGAAAACCATCCTGTTCATTATCTCCTCTGAAACTATTGAAGCAAATTTGAAACTGAATGTTTAGAAGGCCCTTCTCATCAGGTCACTCAATTTTATACAAGATAACTGTAAGTGGTAGGGGAATAATGTATGTAATGTAGTAGTACATGACTGTCTGGCATATGGCTGTTGACCTTGATCTCAATTTGATGGTCTTGTCACAACCTCAATTTTTTTTATGCCTCCGCCGCTAGGCGGTCAGGGGCATTAAGGTTTACCATGATCCATATGTCTGTCTGTCCGTCCGTATGTACTTCCATCTTTTTGGTTTCCAGATGATAACTTAAATATCTTGCATCAGATCAAAACTAAACTTGGTCACATGCTTACTTAAAACCCAAGACAGAACCCTATCGATTTTCAGGTTGGTACCCCGAAGGTCAAGGTCACAGTTGCTAAAAATAGACTAAAATTTCAATAAAATTTTGGTTTCCAGATGATAACTTGAGTATCCTGCATCAGATCAAAACCAAACTTGGTCACATGCTTGCTTATCACCCAAGACAGAACCCTTTCGATTTTCATGTTGGTACCCCCAAGGTCAAGGTCACAGTTGCTAAACATAGACTAAAATTTCAATAAAATTTTGGTGTCCGGATGATAACTTGAGTATCCTGCATCCAATCAAGACCATACTTTGTCATATGCTTACTTATCACCCAAGACAGAACCCTATCGATTTTCAGTTTGGTATCCCCAAGGTCAAGGTCACAGTTTCAATAAAATTTTGGTTTCCAGATGATAACTTGAGTATTCTTCATCAGTTCAAAACCAAACCTGGTCACATGTTTACTTATCACCCAAAATAAAACCCTGTAGAATTTCTGGTCAGTACCCCCAAGGTCAAGGTCACTGTTGCCAAAAATAGACTGAATCTTCAATAAAATTATGGTTTCCAGTCAGATGATAACTTCTGTTTCTTGCAGCGGATCAAAAGCATGCTTACTTATCACCTAAGACAGAACCTTATGTGTTTGGGGGTTGGAACCCCCAAGGTCAAGGTCATAGTTGCTAAAAATAGACTTTCAATAAAAGTTTGGTTTCCTGATGATAACATAAATATCCTGCAAAGGATCAAGACCAAACTTTGTCACATGCTTACCTACCGCCTATGACAAAACCCTATCAGATTTGGACTGGTACCCCAAGGTCAAGGTCACAGTTGCTAAAAATAGATTAGATTTATATGAATTTTCCAGATGATAACTCTAGTATCCTGCATCGGATTAAAACCAAACTTGGTCACATACTTATTTATCATTTAAGACAGAACCTGGATTTCCGGGTTGGAACCCTCAAGGTCACAGTTTCTGAAAATAGATTCTAATTACATATAAGATTATTTCTCAGATTATTTGTTGGAACTCTGCATTATATCAAATCCAAACCAGTTGCAATACCTATTTATCACAGGAGACAGATCCTATTTTATAATTATTTGATATCGTGTCCCATGGACACATTCTTCCCTTTTTAGGGCCCCACATGGAGATGCAGGTGCCCTATAGTTTTCACTTTGTCTGTCCGTCCGTCAACAATTTTTTTCGTCAAAGATTTCTTGGCTTCTACTGGAGGGAATGATTTGAAATTTGGTCTGAAGCTTGGAAATGGTGAGTTGTATTGTGTAAGCAATTTTAAGTTGATGGGACTTCCACTTCCGGTTTGCCGATACTTTAAATTTTTCCGTCAACAATTTATTTTGTCAAAGATTTCTTGGCTTCTACCGGAGGGAATGATTTGTAATTTGGTCTGAAGATTGGAAATGATGAGTGGTATTGTGTAAACAATTTTCAAGTTTGTCAGACATCCACTTCCTGTTTGCCGACACTTTGATTTTTTTAACTATAAATCAAATTTTCTGTCACAGATTTCTTGGCTTCTACTAGAGGGAATGATTATACCCCCCGCAAACAAAGTTTGGGGGGTATATAGGAATCACCCTGTCTGTCTGTCTGTCTGTCCGTCCGTCTGTCCACACTTCTCGTAAGCGCAACTCCTCTTAAACCACTTGAAGGATTTTGATGAAACTTTACACAAAGGAAGGACACTATATGGAGATGTGCATGAAGGAATGTAATTAATGTCCGAAACCAGGAAGGGGAGATAATTGGACTTTGACTTTTCATTGATTCCCCATGTATGGGTTACCTCGTAAGCGCAACTTCTCTTAAACCATTAGAAGGAATTTAATGAAA
>MJUU01016809.1:23923-52674 GCA_002080025.1 Modiolus philippinarum | reverse complement strand
CATATGCAAGGTTACATGATCCTAGCATGTATAGTGACTGAGATCTGAACTCAGACGTAAACTTGAATGTAAGTTCAAGCGGAAAATATAGGTCAAAGTGACCTAATTTTGCCTGGATGCTGACCTACCATCAGAGATGCATGCATATGCAAGGTTACATGATCCTAGCATGTATAGTGACTGAGATCTGAACTCGGACGTAAACTTGAATGTAAGTCGTTCATGCGGAAAATATAGGTCAAAGCGACCTAATTTTTCCTGGATGCTGACGCACCATCAAAGATGCATGCATATGCAAGGTTACATGATCCTACCATGTATAGTGACTGAGATCTGAACTCGGACGTAAACTTGAATGTAAGTCGTTCTAGCGGAAAATATAGGTCAGAGAGACCCAATTTTCTTGGAGGCTGTGAGATAGCTCAAGATGCACCTGCATACAAAGTTTGATGACCCTACCATGCATAGTTGCAGAGATATACGCCCAAATGCGGACGTAGACGTAGACGCAGACGCGGACGCCGGGGGTACTCCAATAGTCCCCCTCAACTTCGTTGAGACGAACTAAAAATTGACTAAGTCGGTAAACAGGAAGTGGCATCCCGACAGGTCTGAAAATGCATCCCACAATATGGCATGACTACACAAAGCTTCTGACAAAATTTCAAGTTTGTATCATTTACCATTGCAGAGAAAAGCTTTACGAAAGTTGTTACGGACGGAATAACGGAATGAAGGACACAGGTAAAACAGTATACCCCCTCCTCCTCCGGAGCGGGGGTATAATTATGACATGAATTATTCGGACATTGCCGGTGAGTGCTGTTATTCGCGGCTAATTATTTACCTGTGTTTATCCAGGTAAATTAAAAATGTGAGAGTTATTTCCCTTTTCGTGATATATCCGAAAACTGAATTGCAAAAATTTGTCCTTAAATTTATTATTATAAATAAAAAAATCGTTGATTTAATTATAGGAAAATGTCAATCATTATCAGATTACATTTACTGAAACAAATACTTATTTATAACATCGTCTAATAAGGGGGTTATTTATGTTTTTTTTTAATTTAAACGTTTCGGGCTCGAGAAAAAAGAAAAACTGACACAATCAAATTTCATATCCAGTAAAAATTCTAGGACCAAAACAGCTGTGCCTTGAGCAAACTTGGGAAAAACGGTCATGGCCAGAGTGGACTTAGTCAGAACGGTCATGGCTAGAACAGACTTAGATAGAACAGTCAAGGCTAGAACAGACTTCGGTAGAACGGTCATGGCTAGAGCAGACTTAGGTAGAACGGTCATGGCTAGAACAGACTTTATTCTAGGACCAGAGCAATCAGGATTCTAGGACTGTTCTAAATCTGCTCCAAGTTAACTTTGAGCTTTCTCGTGACTGCTCTCCAAGTTAACTTGGACGTGAGGTTATGTCTGCACCCAATTGTAGTTTTATATTTAAACAAAATAAAGTTATCAGTAGAAACGTCGCAAAAAATTCCAAGCTTTATTTTGTCACTTATTTTGTTACTTAAATAAAATATAGAAAGCAATTGAAGAAACCGAAAAATATTGTTGAATTAAAATATAACTTTAATATATTAGTTAATCACCAGGAAAAAATAACTGTATTTTTAAAATTAAGGAAGTAAAGAAACCTGAAATTATAAAACACAAAAATATATTCAAGAAGTTTCTGTACACATACATGTAAATAAAGCAGTCGTCATTTTTGGGCTATAAACAACAAGGCTAGGATTGCAATGACATCACTTTAATACTGCTTTAATTAACAGAATATAAGATGAAAACCCTACAAAATATAACAAAATATAGTAAGTAAAAATTAAGTATCACAGTTAGATTTAAACAATTACAATGACATGAATACTGGTATATAGCTGTTATAATTAAATGTCCGTATCGGAATAAATATTACCAAGTGAATGCAATAACATTCTGCACATGCAATAATATTGCTTAACTATAATCATATTATGTAAATAGAAACATTTAGTAAATCATACCAAATAACTTCAAATGGTAATATATGAATCATGAATGTATAGCACTCATATCCCTTTTACAAAATAAGGGAGATAACTCTGACATCGTGTTTCTCTGTACATGTAAACCATATTTAATGTATTCAATATATATATTAAAATAAAATACATGACCCTTACCAATCTATGGGATCGGGTTTACAAGAAACATCTAACCACCGGTAGCATCATGACAATACAATACATCATAGGCACAAATACAATAGGATCATCACAGTATGCGTATCCTGCAAATAATGAACAATTATAAATACTAGGATCCAGTAAAAATATGAATCCATAATATAAATTACAAAACTGTATTTCAAATATAGAATACATTCTATTTTCAACACTTTTCATAAAATTTACAATCAAAATATACTTTAATACTTTCATATCAATCATTCAGCATTCAAGCTGACCATAGGATAAAAATAGTACAATAATGTGACGTCATAGATAGGGAAAATAAAAGGTCAAGGTCACTTCCAAAATCAACCGTAAATCTCTCGTCTTACATACAAAATACAAATTCATATAATTTATTCTCGGATTCATTCATAAACTATCTCACACCTAACATATCATCGGGACTAGGGCATACTCACCATCATTCAGGCTGAATTACTCTACATGCACTGAATACGCCTTTCATACAACACAAGGACGATAAAACTTCACTCACCAGATATAAGAAATGTAAATATCCAGATTATACAAGAATCCAAAGGATCGAACTGTGGTAGAAATATCAGATGCTTATAGTGCAAAGTCTATATAAACACATGACTGTAATCCAGTTTCGAAATAGTAAAGATCAACCAAATACTGGATTCACAAATTTTATGATCTGACCACCATAACTATAATTTCAAATTATGGGGTGTGTCAATACTGACCAATAAAAATTGACAAGAGAAAGATAAATCAGGTGTAACAATTAATTAAAAGATAGGTTAAACAGGTGGGCACAATCACAACGGCGATCCATGAAGCGCAACCGACTAGACTTTATACATTAAAGTCGTAAGAAAGTAAATATATGTTTCTTCTAAACTAAAGAAAGTGAATTAAATAATTTAATTAATAAAGTATTAATATCTGGTAAGATATAAAATATAAATAAGTATAATAATACACATAAAATATACACTGTCACATTCTCCCCCTGCTGCGAGAATGTCTTCCTAGACATAACAAAATGGATAACAGACGGGAACAACTCAAAAAATGAAATACAATATTCTTTCCCTGGTTTGAGGAAAACGTCCTCGTCTAAATACAAATACAACTGTCTAGAAAATAAAGACATAAAATATCTAAACACAATAACTGGAACTAAAACTAGTTATCTGGTCTGGTGATCAGCTGCGCAACATCGCTCTGGAAATTTCATCACCCATGTTCATTAACATTCCAGAGGATGCTGCTGTCCGAAGATAGTCTGCACGAACCATCCAGTCTGGTTGTGCGCTGTTCGATACCACAAAATCTTTGTATTTGGTCTCGGTGGTCGATGTCTTTGTTCTGGTAGACCGTCTTGGTGGTGGTACTAATTCATTATACTCATTATTATCTACATCATCATCATTTTTATCAGCATCATGTTCTGCTTTTGTGTCATTCATCAAGCCATGGGCTTGATCCTCCTGCTGATTAACCTCCTGATTCCTCAGGTAAAGAAGCGTCCTCCTCCGGTCCAGAGTCTTGTTCAATGGTGCGGTCCTGATCGTCATCAGCGTTACAATAAGCAGTATCCTCATCCTCAACTGATTCTTCATCAACATTCGATGGAACGTTGTACTCTGGTTGAGGTGTATCAAGCACAACATACACCAAGGACTCATCCTCACTCTCAGTGTTGCTGTCTGTTGAAACTTCGACTTGAGTAGGATTGGTATCTGGTGATGTCGGTTTCCTTCTTGGTGCAGGAACTGGTATTTTTCTTGGTTTCTTTCTTGGTTGAGGAACAGGTTGATGGGGAGTGGCGGTCTCTTCATCAATGTCCTCATTGATGATGCCTTTCGGGAGCAAGTGGTTCCAATGAAGAGTTCGTCGTCTTCCATGGCCACTTTCATTCCTAACGGTATAAACTGGAAGTTCTGTGTTAGGCTGACCGAGTATGACATAAGGCTCTTCCTCCTTTTTGTCTTTTAACTTGTGGGTTCCTTCAAATATCAAAACTCTCACAAGAACTCGGTCACCTACATGCAGAATGGCTCCTTTTACCTTTTGTGTCATAAGTTTTCTTCTGTCTGTTTTGAGCCTTTTCTGCTGCTGATGATGCCAGTTCGTAAGACTTCTTCAGCTTCTGTCTCAGATGTTCCACATATTTGGACATGTTCTTTGTTTCCTTGTCTTTATCAAGATCCACTGGAAGTTTGGGTTCTCGGCCAAATAATAGCAGGAACGGTGAAAAGCCTGTACTGTCGTGCTTGGTCGAGTTGTAGGTATGGACTATTGGAGCAATGTAGGAGTTCCAGTCATACTTCTTGTCCTTTTCAAGTGTGCCCAACATGGTAATGAGAGTTCTGTTGAATCTCTCACACTGTCTGTTGCCTGGGGGTGGTATGGCGTCGTTCGAGATTTCTTGATGTCTGAGATCTCGCAAAGCTCTTTTACCAAACGGCTTTCAAAGTTGGCGCCTTGGTCTGAATTGATCCTGGCGGGTAGTCCGTTGTGCACCACGAAGTTCTTGAAGAAAGCCTCAGCAGTTGTTCGAGCTGTCATGTTTTTCGTGGGGATGGCCTGTGCGTATCGGGTAAAGTGATCGGTGATCACCAATACGTACTGGTTTCCGCCTTTGGAAACCTCAAGCTTCAGGAAGTCCATACAGACAATCTCCATGGGGTGGGTAGTTTTGATACTACGCATGGGAGCTCTGTCGCTGGTCGGTGTTTTGCGCCATATACATCTGGGGCTTCGTTTGATCCATTGCTCTACATCTCTTGTCAGACCATAACAGAAGAAGCGATCTTTCACTGAGGACGCTGTTCTGTCTCTTCCTTGTTGTGCAAGGAACGTAACACAGTAGAGATCTGAGACTCTGGCAATACAAGCTGGTACTTCAGTTCATCGTTTACTGTTGTTGTTCTGTACAACACGCCATCTCTAATCTTTAGTTTGTCGTAGTTTGTGAGTAGCAGGTTATGGAAAGGAGACGATGGTATGTCTTGCTTCCTAGGTTTGGTCTTCCTGCTAACCATGTCTATCCAATAGCGGATTGTAGGATCCTTCAGCTGTTCATCTCTGATGTTGACTCGATGATCTTGGAAAACATCAGGAATGATATCTAACACATCAGTATGTTGCGCTATTGAGTCTGCCAAGGCTACTGGCTGTACTATATTACAAATAGCCTTTACTGAGTCTTCGGGTATGCTCTTTGATTTGTTGACAGCAGGCAGGCGTGATAGTCCACCAGCATCGGCGTTGTTCTTGCCAGGTCGATAAATAATGTTAAAGTCGAACGATGCTAATGCTGCTAGCCAACGGTGTCCTGTGGCATCCAGTTTCGCTGTTGTTAAAGCATACTTCAGTGGGTTGTTGTCCGTGACGACAGTGAATTTCTGGCTATACAGTCACGGCCCATTTCAACGCAAGGAACTCCTGCTTGTGGACTGGGTAGTTCCTCTCTGATTTGGACAAGCCTATGCTGGCATAAGCAATTACTCACTGTTTCCCTTCTTGGGTTTGTTGAATACAGCTCCCAATCCATTACTGCAGTTCAAAAGGGTGATCATAATCAGGGAAACTCAGGATGGGTGGTGTTGTTAAGTGGCTTTTCAACTGTTAGAAAGCGGTCTCCTGCTCATCACCCCAGTGCCATTGTCGCTGTTGTTTCTGGTCCTTCTGCTTCCTTCCTTTCGTCTTCCGTCCTGTAGATGGCATCAGGTCAGTCAAGGGGCGAGCGATCTAAGAAAAGTCCTTCACAACTTCCTGTAATAGCCGACGAAGCCAAGGAACTGGCGGACCTCCTCCGATGTCGATGATCTTGGCCAGTTGACAACCTTGTCAATCTTGTCGGGGTCTGGATCAACTCCACTCTCTGACACAATGTGGCCGATGTACTTGACCTTTCGTTGGAAGAAAGTACATTTCTTCGGGGACAGCTTCAGGCCTACTTCTCGGAGACGTTGGAATATTCTTTCGAGTTTGTCCATGTGCTCATCAGCCGTTCTGGAAAAGAGGATGAGGTTATCTAGGTAGATAAAGCAGATCTTTGTATGCAGGTCGCCAAGTATCTCCTCCATCAACCGCTGGTAGGTAGCTGGTGCGTTTGCCAATCCAAATGGCATGCGGTTGTACTCGAAGAATCCCAAGGGCCCTACAGTAAATGCTGTGCGCTGCTTGTGGTCTTCCTCCATCTCCAGCTGATGATATCCGGACTCCATAACAAGGCCAGTAAAGATCTGGTTTCCGCCAAGTGAGTCCAGGATTTCCTCAATTCTATGCAATGCGTAAGAATCCTTGATGGTGCGTTGGTTCAACTGCCTGTAGTCTACACACATTCGTATTTTCCACCCTTCTTCCTGACGAGAACGACATTTGAGGACCATGGTGAACGTGAACGCTTGACGATGCCTGCAGACAGCAACTGTTGTAAATGGTTCCTCACTTCATCTAACATGGATGGCGGTATTCGACGATGCCGTTGCTTGAATGGTGTGTTGTCAGTTAGGTCTATCCGGTGTTTCACCAAAGAGGTATATCCGATGTCGGTGTCATTCATGGAAAATATGGCTTTATACTGTTGTATGATACTCTTCCCTCGTCGTAGTTCTTGTGGTGAAAGGGTGTCATCTGGTAGGTTTCTTTCCTTCAGAAGATCAAAGGGTTCTACATCAGTTGATTTAACCTGAGAGAGCTCTAGGATAAACTCTAGGATTAACGGTGACTGTCCTAGTAGTCATGTTTGAAATGTGAACTGGTATGTTTCCTCGTTGACTTTGGTCATATGATAGTACAACTGGTACAATATCGAGGTCACTTGGTATTGCTGAATTGCACAGCACCCGTCACACTGTCAGTTGGTCAATCCAGGGTAAAGTCAAACCGGTAATGTCAAATCCGGGAAGACGTGAATCTAGCTGAAAATGTCAGTTTTTTATTTGTGACACTGACATTTCATATCTATCTATGATGTCGTGGTGACGGCCATAGAATTTCTGAAGGGACGAAAGTAACAAAGGCTGAACATATCCCTGACTCAGCAGTTTTTGTGACAGTGCTTTTGCTCTTTCCACAAAGTCACTATATGTACTGCACGCTCTACAGTAACGAATTAATTGTGAAATATATACTCCATATGCTGGGGATGCAGGTATATTGCTGCAGAGAAAGGGAAAGTGCACAATTGGAAAGTCAAAATCATCACATTTGTCATATAATCTAGATTTCAAACGTCCATGTTCGTCAATGTATAACAAAGGGTCAAGGTATGAAGCAGAATCGGGTGTATCGGTTGTCTCTTTAATTTCAAGCTCATTGGGGTAGATACGATGTAAATATTCTTTAAATCTTGGGTTATTAAGAGAAAGTACATCGTCTATATATCTGAAGCTGAAATTAAAAGTGTGGGCTAGTTGTTTTTGTTTCTGTTGTATCAGCCCTTGTTAAAACTTTGCTTCATACGAGAAAAGGAAAAGGTCAGCTAAAAGTGGCGCACAATTTGTTCCCTATTGTCTGTTGAAAAACACGGCCTCCACATTCAACAAAAATGTTAATTCAAGCATCTTAATCACTTCATTTTCACTGTATTTCTTGTTTGACTCAGTGTGGTTCTTCACAAAATATGTTTTATCTTTTCTATTACCAGATAGGAATACCTGCGTTCTCCGTTTTTGGTACAGAAACATTGATGTATCAGATCGGAAATTACTGTTTTAAGTTTATTATGGGGAAGAGTTGTATAAAGGGTAGAAAAATCAAAAGTTTGAATGCTATTGCAGTATGCGAGACTGTTTGAGGAGAACTGTTCAAGGAGATCTTTGGAATTTTTAAGAATCCACATCTGATTCACGCCGCACGTGGAATAGGCTTTTTCGCAGTAGCTTTTTAGACCATCTCTAACTGCAGTCAGTAATGTGGTAAGGAGTTTGGATAATGGCTTAGTGGTGCATCTGGCAGATCCTGCAATGAATCTCTGTTTGTAAGGATTCTTGTGAAACTTAGGCACCCAGTAAATATAAGGGAGATAACTGTTATTCTCATCAACTTTGATACCGAATGATGCTAACACAGAAGTGCGATTTGTGATTATCTCGTCCCTTGATAATGTAGTTGGGGAATAAGTAGGATTGCCAAATGAAGTGTCAATACCCATCTCCTTAACAAGACAGTCTAAATAGTGTTTCTTGCATACAAACACAATATTGTTAGAAGCTTTGTCTGCAGGTACTATGACGTATTTTTCCTGGACAAGAGGATCATCAAATATGCTGGGCGTTCTAGTTTTCATAGATGTTTTCAAGCGCCGGATACGATTCATGATTAATGACTGGATCGACCTGATCCAGTCTGACAATGTCTCCACATCTTCTTTTTCTTTCTTCGCCCACATTCTGGCATAGTCTTCAACTGCATCCATCATAATTTTGAAGTTATACTTCCAGTTGATGTGCTGGGGTTCACGGAATTTTGGACCTTTTGAAAAACATCTCGTAATTTTTGGTTTTCAACGATATCTAAGTCACCCGTTATCAAATGTCCAGCAGGACTATAGTTGAATGGGGAAGAGGAGCAGGTGCAATCAGGCGGTTTGGCTTCAAAGTCATCAATCTGGAAATCACGCAATACTCGTTTGTGATTGAAAATAGTGGTTGCAATAGATTTAGTGTAGAAATAAGAGATAAGTGGAACAGATTGGTCTTTGAAGTAAGGAGGAATGTTAGATTTCACTGTTTTGTTGTGCAGAATGTTGGAGAGATTAATGGCATCTAGGCCTTTGTTAGCAAACTGAATTTTAGGAAATGATCGGTTTTCAGGTTTATTTGCAGAAGTTGTAACAGGTTTGAACAGTCTGGCATTGGCGATGTCCATAACGATAGCTGTTAATTTATATTACAGAGAATGCCAGTCAGTCACAGTTGATTCTAAACATACTTTGTAAAACGAATGAAGTTTCGAAAGTGGCAAGGAATACAATTTTGTACGAATGTGATGAATACCTAGTGGCATTTTCATAAATGGAAGGAGACCATTAATTGAAATGTCATGTAGATGTGGGGCGGTATAATGCCTATGTCCATGACTACGTGGACTAAGCTGGCTTCCATTAAGGATATTCATCACATTCACAGAACTGCATCCTGGGCTTGAAAGATTACCTACACTTTTAATATTATCATTGCAACCATAGGGTATTGCTGTTCCCGGCTCTTTGATCCAGTACTCCTCTCTTTGTAGACGGTGAGGTGTACTTAGGCTAGCGTCGTTTGACTTGTAATTGAAACTCAAATCTAGTGTTTGGATAAGGGTGCTTTAATGATATATCAACTATAATAAACATCACAATATGATATTATAAATCCAGGTTAAAGCAATATATCTAAGCACCAATTAACACATGATTCATAATAAATGTATTAAAGAAAAAAAAAATAATAATAACACTGAGAAGCTATTCTTCTAAAAAGCGGCATGTGGCTGCGCCGAACTCTACAATAATAAATCTACATCCTGACTGGAGAGTTCATAATAAACCCGAGGCTCCAAGCTTCAATTAGGGACAATGAAAGTTATCTCCCATTGTCCACAATTGAAACTCAAATCTAGTGTTTGGATAAGGGTGCTTTAATGATATATCAACTATAGTAAACATCACAATATGATATTATAAATCCAGGTTAAAGCAATATATCTAAGCACCAATTCCAAAAAAATACCAAACACTAGAGGAAAAAAAGAAAAAAGAAAAAAAAGGAACAGATGAGTTAGAGGGGGTCTGTCTATCATGAGATATTTCACTCTAATAAAGAATACATGTCTTTGGTTACTGCAAAAGATGAAACTTTAGCATTTTTAACATATGTTTGGTACGAGCCACTCCTCCAATCACCATGAGATTTTAACATTAGTTCAGATACTCCTGCTTTTGCTGCAAGAGTAGCTCCTCCATGTCTAAGTGAATGAAGACTATAATTAGAGGGGTCTAAATGGCACTTAAAAAGTAACAATTTGAACAAGGCAGAAAGCTTATCTTTAGAAACAGGAACTAACTTTGGTTATGAGTTGCCATTTAGAATTGCCATAACAGAACTCAGTGCATCAGCAGGAATAACATGTAACAAATTAAAATAAGCTCTTACAGGACAGAGTAAAATATCATGACATTTCCCTAATGGCAAAATATGTACAAAATCATGAGTTTGTCTAGTCTTTGACCATGAAATATGGAGGTTTAAACCCTCAGAAACAAAATGTACATTACATCTAATAAGCTGCTCTGAGCTTTTGAATGATTTTAAACTAGAACATAATAAATAAGACGCTCGGAGCATTCCAAAGAATGCAAATGTAAGAAATACCCACATACATGCTTGTTAAGGCAGAGATGTATCTAGCAGAGATGTATCTAACAACTGGATCATATGTCTCAAATCTGAACAAGATAAAGGCAGTTTCGATTTAGGCATGTGCATACAAACTTTTGAAATTCCTTGTATTGTAAGTTTAAGGTCTACACTATCGAATGCCGAAACATCATACCGAATATTAATCTTTTATCAACATACATCAATTTTTTCCACTCAAAACATTGAAGGAAATAGTCTCTGGGATCTATCGCAAATTGACGAAAAGCTTTAGATAAGTCTATTTTAAACATATGACATCCTTGTCCATATTTCCAAAAGACCAGAGCGGAGAGGTGGGTCTGGTAAGATATTTCCTGTAAAATTGATAGGCCAGCCAAATTCTAAGAAATCTTAAACTTTGGAGTCATGATATCCAGCAGAATATTTTCTCCAGATAGGAATATTTAAATCAGTATGAACAGGCATATGACAACCACGGGGGGGGGGGGGGGGGNGATCAGTTCAGGTGGAATTGGGTACAGGCCTGCCGCTGGCATTTTGAAAATACCCCCCTTTCATATAGTTCATATAGTTCCCCTAACAAAATATTGACCCATGCATATAGTAAATTTCAAAAATAGCCAACGCAACTGTTTAGTAAAAATGTGTAATTAGAGTCAGAAAACCATTAATTTCACAACAGGAATGTTCTTAAACATCAAATAATGATAAATACTTGAATAATTACAGCAACCAGTAGAGATTTTCTCAACGATTTGGGGTTAATTTACGACCCGTGTATATATATGATGTAAAAAATAACTACCCATTCATATAGTTAACAATGCAAAAACAGGCCCATTCCAGCGGCACGTCTGTATATACCTCTACATAGGAAGTGACCCCCCCCCTCCCCCGTGATGACAACATACATAGTTTGGTTTTCTGGACAGTAAAATTGTATCATGTAATAAAATGCCAGGTTCCCATGTGCTTAAAGATTCATCAACATTAATACAAAAATTGTGACTAAAATCAGGGTACTCAAAAAAAGAAGGCCCTGCTGGTTTTGTAAACCATGAATTTATGCAATTACAAATATCAGAATTACAAAGGTTACATACAGACAAAAACTCTGACATAAAAATTGCATCTTTACAAAAAACATCATCACCTTCGCTTCCTATGAGAATAGGATTAAATACATCTTTAATATAACACGCCCCTGAGGCTGCAGGGGGGAGGGACACACCTGATGAACATAAATCATTTTGATTACAATTATATGTGTCAGATTCTGAATACGCACTTGAAATTCCAGCTGCAGGGGAAGTTGTCTCATAAACAGATTCCCTAATAAGACTTGAATCATAATTAGCATTGTACACGCCTGTTTTAACAGGGGAAAATAACACCTTTGACTGATTGTGAAGTTCAGACACACCTGTAATCACACCAGGGGAAATAGAAATATCTAAATTAACAACTTCTGTCACTCCTGTTTCAACATGGGAGTGCTGATACACACCTGACTTCTCAGGGGAATTCACAACATTAAAATAAGTTAAATTACACATATTTAGGTTAAAACTATATAGTCAGTCATGGTCATTTCCTGTTTTGTTCTCTACTACTGGACATGATTTGGCTGGGTGTCTACAGCTCGAGTCATTTGGATTTTTACCCCTTCGAACACATTTACGACATGCATGAAACAGTTTCCTGTCACCGAATCTACCTACATGATCCCAAGAATTGGTACAAGTCCCAGACTGATAACCCCCACAGACAAGGAAACGATTGTCACGTCTGATGGGATTAAGGGGTGTTACTAGTGTTCTGTATTTCTCGTCGCTAAAGGATCGTTCCAGGATTTCAGACCTCTTTCAATTGAGCGCAGAACTTCCGCGTGATATGCTTTTATTTCAGAAAATGGAAATTTCTCAGCAAGGTACAGTATATTTAGTAAGTGTAACTGTCTACTCCTTGAAAACTCTGTTTCAACATTTGAAAGAATAAATACTTCGCCACTCACTAGTTGGATTAAACCAAATTCTCTATCATTATAATTTACTGAAATGTTCTGGGCAAATTCATGTGGCCAAGGTACGTCTAGTTTAACTCGGTCTTTTGAGACCCTTGCCTCGCCTGAAATTGCTTTCTTTTTCGATTTATCTGAGAAAGGTTCATAAAATGTACTACCTTGTGAATGTTTGTACAGATTATCTGTTTCTTCATCTGAGGAAGTTTGCGGTGTATCAATGTCATTGAGTTCAATTACACACGATTTTTTCAGTTTGTTGACCTTTAGGAATATATCATTGTCTGTACGCAGATTTTTCACTGATGGTATTGTATCAACCTTTGTTTTGTGAGGTTTAGTTTTCTGGATTACATGTAAATCTTGAACAATACCTTTATCTTTTACTTCTCCTGTCCGTTTCAGTAAACGGTGTTTTATAACAGAGTTCTTTTTGGAAAGTTCCTCGAGCTTTACTGACAGTTCTCTTTATTTTCTTGTTCGAGGATAGCAATGGATCTCCGTAGATCCTCTTTGTCAACACTTTCAAAGTTAATCTTTGGAGTTTTTGGACGTGTGCCGGTCTCATGACCTGATTCTGTGCCAACGGTTGGGGTACGTGGGAACTGTTTGTTCACGTCAGCTTGAGTTGTGCCCATATCATGTACGTCTGTTATAAAGTTATTTAAGTAATTAGGCGTTTTTCTCTCCCTATTCGGTCGTGGTGACCGTGTTTCCATGAAAAAAAAATAATAATAATAACACTGAGAAGCTGTTCTTCTAAAAAGCGGCATGTGGCCGCGCCGAACTCTACAATAATAAATTTACCTCCTGACTGGAGAGTTCATAATAAACCCGAGGCTCCAAGATTCAATTAGGGACAATGCGAGTTATCTCCCATTGTCATCGATATATTTTTTCAATAATCCTGATCTTCATATTTACGATTGAATGATCTGCTTGGTTGAAATGTGCGTAACCATGTCGGGATTTGTTATCTTTCACTTCGTATCTGTGTCCGCACATACGTTTGTTCAACCTATCTTTTGTTTCCCCTACATAAATCAGTCCACAAGGAGAGCACTCCAAGCCGTAAATTAAATTTCTCGAGGAGCAATTCAGATCATCATAACTTCTGGTGTAATAAGTTTTGTTGGTTAAATTACTGGTAAAATTTGTGTCTGTGATTAGAATGTTACAAGTTTTGCAGTTTTTCTTTCGGCATGGCGCAATTATGCCTTGTGTTTGGTGTTCGGGAAAATTCAAAATATCATGTTATTTGACTGAACAAGGTTTAATCTGTGGAGCAGAATGTAATGAGCTACTTGTATGATCTGAAAGTGACTCCTGAGAATCTGTCAAAGTTGAAACTAAACTACTCTGGACACCTCAATTTCCAAATGAACTCGTGTCCGTAGCTTCATCGGTAAGGTAACTTTTTAACCCGGAAGACGTCCCAGCCGGTATAAGCTCCTTTAGTTTCTCTATTCTCATGGCTAAAGTAATACTGAGCGGATGATATCATCGGGGACGAACCGTCCACCAGCAGAGATATCGGCCCAGTGATACAAAACAACGGCGGTAGAATACCGTAGTCAATTTCGTGTCGAATGGTGTAGGACTATCTCAAATATAGACTTCGTTTTGCGTAGAAATAATAATGCAAAATATTTTAGTTTTTTATATAGAAGTGGATATCATATACTCATTCTCTATCAGTTTTTAAATATCTTTGAGTATATGGTCTTCCAAACATTTAGATTCTATCTGCACTGAAGAGACATAAGTTGTCGAAATGCGCATATGCAGAAAGTAAATTCACAGTAACCTCGGTATTTAGTTATTTCCTCAAACAATATCAAACAACAACACTGAGAACCACTTATGCACCATTAAGATAGCATTGAATTATCTGTTGTGCGACAAATTCAAAAATCTTGAGCCTTTATAAAGAAGCATTATTTATACAACTAATAAACTATAGATACAATGTATTTATGTATTCGCAACATCTATTAAATGCGGAAAAAATAACAAACCAATTGAAAAAATATTGTCTTCACAGAGCAGGCAACAGTTTTCGTAAATTGTGCTAGGGTACTTATCGGAGAGTGTACTCCGGGTTATAGGTAGCGATTAATTTATCACTTTGAATCCCCTTTGAATAGATTTTATATGTTCATTTAGTGGGTATCATACCTCTCTTAAATTTTATGTGTCAGAAATAAACAATAAATATGTATGTAAAAATGCTCTCCTTCAGAACCTTGATGATAAATAAATAGCTGTCCTTTGTATATCTTATGTGGTTTACTGAGATGCATGACAGGGAAAATATTAGAGTACTCCAGAGAAATTTGTTAGAAAGAAATTAACAATGCAGGCTATACATGTTGCTCGTATGTCCTTGGCTGTGATATGTCTGATATATTTCATCAAGACTTTTGCCAGTGCAGCTCCATGCAAACTATGACTTGGTGGACATTAAAGCCATTTTTTTAAATATCTAAAAAAGGTCATGCTATCTGATTTTTAAGGGGTGCTTTAATTGGAACTGAGTATGAAATTTAGCTGCTTTGATTTTATTCAAATCTTCAGTTCAGTGCACAAACATTCTGTGCATATATTGCATTCACTAGGCTAGCACCCTTTGTAAATTTGTTGAAATAAATAACGTTTTCTTGGAAACAAACACACAATTTTGACTTTATTTAGCCAAGGACCATTTAAACACATGTAAAATGATGTCTCCTATTTAGTACAGGTAATCAAATATCTTGTTAATTTGACACAGCTGTAATGTTGATTGCATTAATAAACAATTTTCAACTGTACATGTTCCAGACCATACGCGTATTTGGACCGTACGCGTACGGTCCGGACCGTATGCGTATACTCATATGGTCCGACCATACGCGTACGGTCGGACCGTATGAGTAGACGTGTACGATCTGCTACATACTGGACCATACGCGTATCTGCTACATGCTGGACCATACGCGTATATATAGACCGTATGAGTACAAACAAAAAGACTGACACTACATTCATTATTCCAACAAAGAAGTAAGTTGCAGTCAAAACTGATAGCACTAAGTACCGCTTGTATTTTTTGATAAAAATGATAAATTACTAATATAACTGAAATGTAATTACAGAAGCAGTGAAATAAAAAAAAATCACTTTTTCTCACAAATTTTAAAGGTGATACATAGACTTCATTTTTACGTTAAGAAGTTTCGTTCGTGGGCAGGGGGTATTCCTTTTTGGAACACTGCATGTGTTATTTCCGCTGTTATTTTTTATTCAGCTGTCCCTTTACGAGATTTTGGGATTTGCACACTTTTGAGGGTAATTGGGAAAAAAATTGTTGTTCCTTCGAGGTGGTATTCAAATGATTTTTTTCTCAAGATTTTCAGACAAGAAGACCATACATTTTATTTCAATTTGTAACATTCCATTTATTACTTACCAAACACTAGTTTTTTGTTTATTAATTTATCGAAATAACGTTCCATTAATGAGTCAATTTTATAAAGGCAACTCCAAAACATAATTACGGTAAATTCTTATTTTTTTCTTATTAACTTTGAAATAACATTTTTTTTTTTTTAGAAAATCGTAGATGTTTCTAAACATAAGAGCTTAATTAATTAATTATTCTGTTTACGATATGTTATTTTATTGATATATTATCCAAGAACACGCATTGCCAAGACTTTGAAACAGCCAGACCGTACGCGTACGGTCGGACCATACGCGTACGGTCCGACCGTAGGGGTATTTCGAAAAGATACTCGTATGGTCCGGACCGTACGCATACGGTCCAAATACGCGTATGGTCTGGAACATACACACGTATAGGGTCTCTAAAAACACCGCAAAGGACCTTCTTTGTGCACAAAGGAGCACAAAGTACCACAAAATGGTATCAAATCAGCACAAAGGACACAAAACTATATTTTTTGTATTTAAATAGTGATATTTTTACCAAAAAAACTATTTTGAATTTTATTTTTAGTCGATTTTTAATCAATTTTATCAAACCAAAACGCCCCGTTATATGCCACATCGTTATTGAAATAAAATTCTGCTTAGAGCTGGCGTTTATAAAATTGTGAATTTAAGATAATTTTTTATTCAAAGATTATAAAATGTTGAATTTGATAATTTTGTTATTTTTTATTATCAATTATTACATTTAGGTTTTATAATTTTTCCCGGAAAAACTGGTTTACAATTTAAATTGTTATCTTGGGTATTGTGGATATCGAACCCGACAAAAGCCGTATTATTCCAGAACTCCCCCAAAACATAGAAAATAATAAATTTAGCTTTTTGTACAAAAAAAACCGAGAAATATTCATTTAATTAACTTTTTAATTCTATATCTTGTATCGTTCAAGTAAACACAAAAACGTAGCCACTCATGTCGGAAATATTCATGAAAAACGACGTAAATGAATTAAAAATATATTTTTTGTTTGTAAAATATGAATAATTTAATACTTAGAATATAATTTTATGTCCTTTGTGCAGAAATAATATCTTTTTGTGGTCCTTTGTGCTACTTTGTGCTCTCTTGTGCACAAAGGAGGTCCTTTGCGGTGTTTTTAGAGACCGACACGTATAGTACTTTCAGTAAATGACCATATTTCTACCTGTCCGCCGCCTCTTGTCGCAGTGTTATCTTCTTTGAAACTAAGGTGAATTCAATCTTTCATTGTTGAATTAACTCATTTTTTTCATAATGAGAGGTAATTAAATAATACATTTCACACTTTTAAACTATTATTGAATCATTCTTTTATTTTTGAATTGTTTCAGTTATTTATATATTTTTATGTAAATTCATGAAGTCTACAGGGAATCAAGGATGCAACTCAAGTCCAACAAAATACAATGAATATGTAATTCGTCAATACACAGAAAAATTATGTTTACACGTGCAATGCTATTAACAACTGCAGCAAAGTCTAAATTGATGTCAATCGTCCGTTCGGGTGTCACCAAGGGACATAATGTGTACTTGAAGCGTGTTTCGCCATGAATGAAATCAAGACTGACCATGAAGAAGAATCATTTTGCGCATCTTTTTTTCTTTATGTATTTTCTGAAATGAAAATAACACAAACCTCCTTAGATTTGATGTGAATAAATAATTTTCGAAATTCTCATGAAAGTGAATATTTTTTGTAGGCGAAATCGCCAAAACCACACACCCTAAAATTCAAATGGTTGTCCCCTAAAAGCAATTAAATATCGGATATACATATATTTATGGTGCTGACAAGTTAAATGAACTAAACGCGAAACTTTCCTTTTGAATGAGCAAATTACATACGAATACTTTAGAGAAATCGCGGTTCTTCAAAGAGAGATAGGAAAAGAATTACTTTTTAAATGATTTTTTTAATTTAAGGAAGTTCGCTCCTCGTGTTTTGGGGATTTCTGTCAGATTTTCGGAATCCCCTGGGTTTATCCATTTAAAAGCATTATATCTTTTTTCCCATAATTTCATTTTATACATCTTTATGAGCATTCTGTTAAAATTTCATTCAATTCTATTTATTCTGTCTGATGTATCTGAAAACCATTTGTTTTTTAGAACATGCCTACGAAGCTTAAGACATTAAAGAGCTGCCAACAAAATATAGAAGTGTATGTAGGGAAAATATTATTTTTCCATATAACGATCAGATACTGTAATCAGCACGACAGTTACTCGAAAAAACTCGAAAAAGTCTTTGGAGAGTGAAAGAAGGGCTCGGGAGAAAAGAAATCGGAACGCGACCAAACGTCTAGGATAGGACATATATTCTGTATAGTACCTAGATTTTAAAATCTGATGAACATCCCTACTTTAATCAATGTTAATCAGGAATGGCATTCCTAATGCATCTTTTATGCAGAAAAAATACCGTTAATTACATTTGCTAAAAAAAAAGAAAAGTTTATTTTTTAATAATAGATACTTAGGCGATAAGTTCGTCTTCCGATTTCATAAAAAGTGTCAAATTTGTGTTGGTAGGGGAATATGTTTATGACTTACGCGTACTCTGATCAGAATATGAATTTTCACTTAATTCTGTATTCTGTATAAAATGAAGAAATGAAAACTTACTTTACTTAAAAGATACCGTGTTAATACATCGTGTTTGACACGTTGTGTAATATATTAGCAAACAAGAGATGTCGACGAATGGCACCCAGTTATATCCCCGTTCATTGAACCCTGAATCAATATGGTAAGTGCAAATTTAATTATGTGTGGATACAATACAAATCTAGACATAAAAATAACTCTATAATGCTACAAGTGTCTAAATTGACAACGTCAGTAAACAGTTAATAGTATGTAGACAGGCATATTTTTGGGATTTTTAATTTTAATTTTGTTGGGTAAGATTTTTGGTATTTAGATTTCCATTGAACACTCCTCGTTTTTTTTTCTAAACAGTGTTTTCAGATAACGTATGTATCGGTTAGGACGATAAATTGGCATATCTGCAGATAAATCTTTCAGATTTGCTACATATAACGATTTAAAAGTGAATTTTGGACAAATCTGAAATACTGAAAATGCCCATTTTTCTTCAATTTTGGACAAAATATTCAGTTTAAGCTGAAAAGTGGGATTTAAAATAATAAATCTTTATAGAATTCATGCAACATTGTTATATGCAACGCAGATTTTGCGTGTTATTGGTTATTTTTATCCCAGCATAGACAAAAAAAATATAATTTCAGGTAAAAGTTGTTGGGGTAGAGGTAAGATTTTTGGTATTTAGAGTCACATTAAACATTTCTTGTTTTTCTAAACAATGTTATAAGACAACTAATGTATTGCTCAGAACAATTAATTGGCATATCTGCAGATATTTTCTATAGATTTGACAGGTATAGCGAATTAACTTTGAACTTTGGACAAATCTGAAATGTTGAAAATTCTCTTTTTTCATCCATTTTGAGCAGAATATTGACAGTTTTTCGACAAATGGCTGTTAAAATACCAAATCATGATGGGATTCATGCAACATTGTCATATACAACACAAAATTTGCGTGTTCTGGTTATTTTTATGCGAACATAGACAAAAAAAAATTGACAATTTTACAGTAAATTTGTTGGGGTAGGGGTAAGTTTTATTAATAATGTGATATTTATATTACATAAGAATGGAATCATTTGTAATAGTTGTAAAGCAGTTATAATTAGCTTTCATTTGATACCTACTTAAGGTTGTTCGGGTGTCTAAAACTGCTCATCCATCTTGCGCGGCAAATTGGAATTTGTCATTAAAATTCTGTAAAAGTGATCTTGAATAGTTAATTGATAATATCTATGCAAAATGTATGCTCCGAGTGTGCAAAATGTGTCACTTTTTGAAAAACTCCTATTTTTTAAGGGGAGATAGCTAAAGGAATAAAAAGGGAATAATCACATTTTCATGATTTTTTTGAAAAATATGATCGATGACCCATACTGTTAGTGTTTTATTTAACGCACATTATACTCTCCATTTTTTTCCAAAATCTATCGTTTTATTCATATGGAAAATTTTGAAATTGTATTTTCTCCCTATATAGACTATATTAAAAAGGTCAGAATCTTGCTGTTTTGGGGAGCTTCTCCCGGAAAAACGAGTTCGGTGACCTATTGTTAATAAATACTTAGTACTTAACCTAAAACGTCAAACATTTTTAACTTGATCCGAAATGGCATGCTTGCTTAGATCTTGAACAGACATATAGAAGACTTGAGAAGTTGGTGTGAGAGGGTCTTAATTAGGGAGTGCATGGGAGCCCATTTAGCCAGTTGCCCTTTTTGTCGTTCTGCATATTTATAAAAATACTTTTATATGTTTATCTAATTCGAGAAAAAACGGTCATGCCAAATTTATGGTGCTTCATCCATTAAAATAGGTAAAAGATATATGTAGAAAGGGAATATCAACTTGCGAAGAATGATCAACGAACAAGCAGCAACGAACAATAACTCTTGAATGTAGCAGTTAAGTCATGTTGCCATATTTCATAATTTGTTAAACACGCAAATATGGTGGCATGTGTGTTGAAAAGCAGCCTCTAGACAAGTAAATATCTTGGCATGTGTATTGGAAAGCAGTTGAGCACTTTGTAATAACGTACACTCATCAATTTTATGTAATATATTTATAGATTTGATATTTTTCTTCTTATTTCATTATGTCTTTAGAACCGTCTTAAACTACGAGTCGTAATTTCAAACATAACCACATAAATAGAAAATATCAAACATGATGCACTGAATGTACTTTGGTCGGCCTATTTATATTTCGAAGAGTTTGGATCTCATTTTCTTTGCCTATAGGCTATATGGTCATATTTCATATTATGCCGCTGCTAGCTGCCAACTTTGATACGATATGAACTTTTCAAAATAATGTTTAAGTTAAATGCTACACATGACTATTTTGATTAAGTCTTTTATCAAATGGTTGCGGGTTTCAGAGATCTTTGAATGGCTTTCCATTGGAGCCTAATGTTACAATGGCAGCCATCTGGGAGTAGGTAAGAGCATGAGTCATAATTTTCAAAGTGGTCTGCCCATTGAAAACAGTTGCCAAGTTTGATTCTAAATTTCCCTGCATGTTCATTTGAGAAAATCTTTAAATGCATTTTTGTTTTAGGTCGTATATGTTAAAGTATGTCATCGAATTTTGTCATCTAAGATGAAGTACAAACATTTAAAATTATTTTAAGGGGAACTACCCAATTGTTGTGACCCCAATCGGTTCAGTGAAGATCATTCCCAATATGGTCCAGTGTAAAAGTTAATTCCTCGCTGGCGGCGAAGCAACATAATCAAATTTTTTATAAATGAGTATCAAAGGACTTTTGTGACAAAAATTTGTTCCAACTGGGAAAGCGTTGCAGAAAAGAAGCATATCTTTGAATGCAATTCTCATAGAGTTCAAAATTAAAGTGTGATCCCGGCTCGTGACAATCTTTGAGAGTGTATGTGTATGATAATCACAATTTCAAAACTCTATTCAAGGCCATTTTGGATAAGGTACCAGCATAAAAATTGTGTTAGGAAACTACTCATATACTAAAGTGACTAAATTTTGCAAATTTTCCTCAGTGATACTAGATAAGATCTTGGCATGAATACATTCAGTAGGAATAGCAAACGTGTAAATGATAGTTTATAGAAAGGTGTTTCCAGATTATTATACTTAGGTGGTTTTCTAGTTAAAAAAAACTTCTACACGGACGCTTTTATTAGGACGGCTGCCATCGAATAACATGTTTTACATAGTATCATATAGCTAACATATCTGAAAAATTTCACAAGATTTCCAAACCAAATTAAAAGGATGGCTTCCATCGAATAACGTCTTTACGCGGTATCATGTAGCTAACAGATCTGAAAAAGTCACAAAAGTACCATATATTCGGTACAATCTCACTTTTTAACACAAGCAAATTTTCTCAAGCAACTGAAGAAAACTGAACAAGCATGGTTCATTGTCTTTTAATTGGTTGTTAATTTTTGCTTACCAAAACATGAGAGCAATAGAAAAATACAGCTCAACATTATGTGAACTTTTTGCTGAAACTATGTTGTATATAGGAAAAAAGTAAATTGAAATCTCAAACTAGAAGCTTACTGATTAAATCAATTACTTTTTGAAAATATTACCCAATGCATTTGCTAGAACATATATATATATATATATATCAGTACTTAATGCTTTAAAAAGTATATTTGATACGATTCATCCGAACAACTGCTTGGACATTCGTCGTTGTCTATTGTGTGTGTCGTAACAACTTCGTTTCCGATGACAGTTATGACTGGAGAATAACATGTTTTATCAGTGTATTCAGTTGGCTTTATCACCATTTTATACGGGTTAAGGTAACTATCTGTATCCGATTCACCGGAGCTGCTACATGAATTGCTTTTTCTCGTCTCTGTAGTTAAGACATTATATTCTCTATCTTGGTTATCTGTAACAAGTACTGGCTGATAAGGATTCAGGTAATCAGAACTGTTTTCAAGGTGGATATCAAGTCCGTCATTCTCAGATGTTATTTCTCTACCGCTTCTATCCATAATGTCCAGAGAAATACGGCGAACAACATGAGTATCCCCGACAATTGAAACTCCATCTATGGTATGATATACTCCCTCATTCTCCAATGTAGCCGTTCGTCCATTGGTGTGATTGAAACGATGACGTGGATTGACAGCCACCGATCGTACATCTCCATTTCTTCTACGTTTTATTCGAAAGAGTGAGTGGCAGATGACGAATGTAAATCCAGTCGCAATTGTTGATGCCAGCATATAAAGCAAAATATTTGTTATGAAAATTTCTAAAATAGAAAATTAGGTATCATTTAAAAAAAAATCAATATCATTATCATTATTATTATTCATCTTCCAAAGAAATGGAAAATGGATGATCTAAAATAATCATCGTTGTCAGGTGAGATTTTAAAATCTGTCAAAAATGGAAGTTTAATTGACACTTCTTTCTAGTTGTGGATTTCGGTGGTGATTATAATATATTTTAACCTCTAAGAGATTTGAAAGTATTAAATTTTCAACGGCAATATATGGTATAATTATATAAGATGTGTAAAAGATTTTTAGAAATATAAATATTGCAAAGGACCAGTCCACTTTTCCTTCTTAAAAACTTTCTCAAGTATATCTGCATTTATAGTCATTAATGAGGATTATTACATTCTAACAAGTGTAGACAAGATACTCCCAGCCTTAATATGAATGTCGTCGTCTTATACAAAAGGTTGAGAAAAACTATGCCTTTTTACTTAATTAAAAGGTTAATTATTTTATTCTTTTAAGTATCTTGTGACATGCATAGAAATAAAATAATATTACAAAAAACAGTCGCAAACGTACAAATGCGGTCCACGTAAAAGATGCTACAGATGCTAAGAAAAGAACAGGAACAAATTCACTGATCTAGAAATTAAGGTAAATGTTACCTGACAGATGTCAGACTGGCAAGAGACCATAAAGATGCAACGACACACGAAATATGGACAGTCAAGAGATAGAATTGCTGAGAAATGGGCTTTTATGTAGGAAAACATAACAAAGAAAAAGTCATCAAGCCATTAAATTAAGGTCAAAGTAGCTTGACAGATGTCAGACTGGCAGGTAACCGCTAAATTCTAACAGTTTAACTAATAAGGTCAGTCTAGTGTTTCAATTGCTTAGAAGCGGACTTGAATATAAAAATAAACAAATGCAATAAACAAGGAAATTGAGTTAAAGGTTACCTTACAGATGTCAGACTGGCAAGGACCAACTAAGATGTAACAATAAACTTTAAATTGACAGTTAAGATGTTACAATTGCTGAAAAGTGCACATGAACAAAGTCACTTACCATGAAATTAAGGTCAAGGTCATACTTGCATGTATCCATTAAAATCTAATAATGAACCTATTTTGACAGTCTAAGTTTTTCAAATGCTAAGAAATGACATGAAAGTGAAAAATAAACAAAATTCACATGGCATTCAGGTTATGGTTACATGACAGGTGTCCAACTGGCATGCATCTACTAAACTATAGCAATTACAAAATATGGTGTTTCTAAACATTACAATTGTCAAGAAATTGACTTGAATGTAAAACTATGTTTACATAGCCACTGAACCGTGCAAATTAGGTCAAGGTCAACTGTCATTTGACAAACTCGCATGCACACCAATACACAAAATATAATGGATCTATGAAATATAGATCTTAAGAAAAGGACTTGAATGTGAACGTATGAAGAAATTTCATGAAGTCAATGAACCAAGAAGACAAGGTCAATGTCATCTGAAACAAGTGATGTTGAAAAGCATAAACCATCATCTACCTTTGGACAAAAGATGGTGTACATAATTTTAAAACTTAACGCCGCCGCCGTCGCCAGAGAAGTAACACCTATGTCTCGTTTTCACCGACTTATTCGCAGGCGACAAAAATGTGCCTAAAATTGAATTATAGTTATCAAGTATGACGTGACCTTTCAATACATCAACATTTTTTCAGATCTTTGGGATATCAATCGAACTGGAAGGTTGGGGTATTGATATTGAAATTTGACATAATTTTTATCTCGAAGCCATGAAATGGCTGGAGAGATATTGATATGGCAAGAAAAAATCACGTGCCCCGCATGAGGCTTTAAGCCTATTAACAGCTCTAAAAGATGATCTTCGTGCTTCCGATAAAATATAGTGCGAAAGATTCTTTCAAAATCGTATACATTTAGTATTTAAGTTATATTTCTTCATTTTCTTGAGTTGAATACAGTGTTGTTTTAATAAATGGAAAACAATATGCATGTTTATCAAGTTACTCGTTTTTTAATATTGCGTCTCGGATCAACGAACTTGTCGCGCAGTAATTTGCAAGATGAAAATAACATTTGTTTACCTGTGACAGTGTACTTCATATATATATATTTATAGCAATGAAATGAACATGCGAAATCACACTATCCGATTATTTTCACGTATTACGGAATAACTTAATACATGCAGACGTATGTAGCAGTTCTTTGGATGACTACGAAGTTTTGCCACATGTAGATTTTCAAGGCTTCGAGATTCAGCTCCATCGGAGCTTTGATTTCTACTACAACCGGAAACATGTCGGGTCTCTCTTAGAGTAAAAAAGAACTTTTCTACCGAAGTTGCGTTACTGAACCGTTTTAATAAATTTTTAATTTGTTTTATAAAATATTTTTCATCCATATATCCTTTTTGGTGCTCTAACTAAAATATTCTTTTAATAAATAGACAAAAATGTTTAAATATAACAAAAGAGCCATTTAACCAAGTTAGATGACAGTTTCTGAATATTTATCAGAAGATATCTGCATTAACTGCTAAGTAAACATGAAAAACAAAACTGCAGTTGATTTGCATTTTGACTACCTCTGTAACTTTACAGCTGATACAAATCAAACATTAGGAAGAAAAAAAAAAACATTTGAAAGAGTCAATAATGTATAGGACTTTATATTCAATTGGATATATATTTGTACAAAATGATCTTAGAATGTTTGAACGGGAAAGATTATAGATTTTCCGAACTTAACTGCCGCGTGGAGTTGGTAAAACAATTCCCCCTGTTTTAGATGTATGCTCTTTATTTTTCTTTGATATGGTATACTTGTACATGATATTATATCTCATGTGTACACTTTGTTTATAACTATAATCTAAATTCATGTAAATTCTAAAACTTGAGGTTTAACTTCCTCCATCGTAGTTTTTCCTTAGCTATTTTTGATATTACTGATGATTCGTATTTCGTTTTGTTTTTTGCATTTTAAACATTTATTGAAATTTCGGATTTCCTATGTTTATGTCCTAGTGCTGCTGATGAGGAATTAATTTCCGAAATGGCCATATAGCTCATTAAAATTGATTGCAGTTGGAGTTAACATATGTGTTTTTTGTCTCATGTTCATTTACTCCATATCCTTTCGTAAAATATTTAGGTTTTGTAACATCAGCTCTCTGACTATTTATAAAATATCAACTATAGGCTTTGGATTAAAACAAAGAATTCATTAATTTCAGAAGATTGTGTTAAGGGGATGAATTAGTTTTTGAATGCATAATAATGAATTTTATGTATGTATATGAGTTTGACTCTTTAGCAGAATAGTGACTTTAAGGATTTTTGTTCTAGAGAGAATCTCTCATATGAATACGCAATCACACGTTCACATTTTGGCTTTTATATTTTTGTAATCTTAAATTGTTATTCTGACCCCCTGTTTATTGTGCCCACATCTCATGATTTTATTATGCCAAGTTTTCTTACAATTTTGCTCGATGACTTTAAATGTTGTGATCGTCTTCTATCGTCTTTTTGTCGGGCAATGGATGACAGCGATTGTAAGAACACTTTTACAAGCTGTTTATTTTTGTTGACGATCCCGCATTCATGGATCATTAGGTAAAAAAGCATGGATGTAGCGTTTCTCGACAATTAGCAATGAATTCCGCTCAAACCGACGCTAGGGACCGTCTTGAACTTGCTATGAGGTATGAGTAAAACTCATTGTTGAAGGCCTCATGGCGACTTCAAAATGAAGACCAACAATAAAATCGTTCTTCCATTGCTTATTATTACCATGTATTTGTAGAGACTCTGTCTCATTTGCATTTACTCCATATCCCTTCATTGTTCATTCAAGTTACTGTAAGTAATACAATTTTTGTATTACAAAAATGTATTATATCAGACGTCGATATTTTTTTTGAGAATTTAAATTCTTTATCTTTTCAAATACCTGTTGTATCTCCAATATTTATATTATCTGTTGAAGCTGCTTTTGTAGAATCTGTTGATGATATTTGCTGTAAACCTGTGCAATAATTAATCATATAAAAATTGTAAAGCGACAAATTAATTCGTCGGTCTTAAAAGTGCATAAATTCAGGCAAAACAAATGTATAATTAAGTAGCTAAACATTTATTTGATTTTACTTTTAGTTAGAATATACAATAAAGCAGAAAACACAATCAATGCGGTTCAAACAATACCGAACAGGGAGTTGCATAATGGTAGTTGACATATAACTATACTCGAGTGCTAAATTTCATATCGATAGAAAATTTAAGGTAAGGTGTGAAATACCTAAATTAGAACATATAACCTGAAAATCAAAATGATATTAAGTCACAGAATTACACGAAGAACTTATAGATTTAGATTTCTTTCGTTATAATTTATTATAAAAACACTTAAAAGATTTTATAGTCATTGACGTTTACATTTAAAATTTTGAAAACATTTTCTCTAGTTATGTTCATTACCCCTTCCATATCTTAAATAATGATGGAAAAGTGAAAGATGATACGACAAAAAATAAAACATGGTTACTACATCAAGTTAACACAATCACGTAAAAGGAAAACAGGTAGAAAAAATGATATTTTCTATATTTTGAAACCCCTTTCCATGTTAAAAAATGCTACGAAGTAACGTCTGAAACTCATGATATATGTTGTCATTACATGACTTTCTCGTGCAATAGATCTGAAGTTATATTAGAACTGTCCCGATCGTCAGTTTGTGACGTGTATATCTTTTGTCAGCTTCTGTGTTAAAGAAAACACAATGTCATCAAATATGGAAGGAAACCGACAAACTATTATGTATATTCATACACAATGTAGCATTTTGTCATCATACAAAAGAACTGTCAATTATTGATATAGAAGCGAACAATGAATCAGTCACTGCATTTGATTGGTCAAGAAGGTCAGGTAGGGACACATTTATTGAATCCACCCTACGTTGAAATGCAGTGATATTTCAAGATTTTCACTCGAGATGTCAAAATTGTCTTTATATAAACTAATTTAGTTGCTATATTCCAGTTATCATCTTGAAACTAACAAAGGTGTAGTCTATTGAGACATGGAACTTTACAAATGTTCATCTAGTTAAATGTGATCTTGAGACCTTGCATAATAACGTTCTCAGTATCCAGTGGTGTGTTACGGCACATATTGTCGCCCCTGCACATATTGTCGCCGGCGACAATATGTGCAGACCTTATCGGCACATATTGTCGCCGGCGACAATATGTGCTGGACATTAACGGCACATATTGTCGTCGGCGACAATATGTGCCGGTTTTGTCAATACCATTTAAACGTCATTGGGGGCGACAATATGTGCCGTATTTATCGGCACATATTGTCGTCACAAAAAATAATTAATTATGAAATATGCAAGTATATATATACCGTTGAATCTGAAATTGTTCAATTGACATACATGCGCTTTTTAAACTGAGCTTTTTTTCATGCATGGCTTTGCAAAGGACCTCCCGTACTCTATACTTTTTGTGGTTACTATCAGAAATTAAAAATATTAAGAGATCTCATATTAAGCTGCTTCGCATTATATGTCATGTTACTTAATTAGCATATGAATCATTCTAGGAAATTTGGTTCAATTTTCTCCAGCTGATTGAGAACATAATATAAATAAGAGACAGAATTTGCTATGAGGTATGGGTAAAGCTCATTGTTGAAGGCCTCATGTCGACTTGAAGGTGAAGAACAACAATAATGTGACCCTTTTCAGAGTTCACGTGGGAGGTCACATAAGACATTTTCA
>MJUU01016809.1:3515-23885 GCA_002080025.1 Modiolus philippinarum | reverse complement strand
CTTGGGCGATTTTGTAAATAAATAATCTTGAAAATAAATATTATAATCTTTCTTGTCAAGAAAATAAATCTAATTTAATTTTGATTTGAAGAATTAATTTTTTATTGCAAATGCAAATAAATAATTTTATATGACATTTGGTGAAAATAAACAATTTGTTTGAAATTTTCATGTAATTAAATAAATTTTCCAGACAAAATCGCCTAAGCCTCCCTATGAAAATCAAATCGTCGTCCCTTATTATAGCGACAGATGACACTTTCTTACAATAGAATATGAAACGTATATCATGTGCAAGGTCGCAATAAATATAAATCAAAGCTCCGATGGAGCTGAATCTTGAAGCCCTGAAAATCTTCAGGTGGCAAAACTTCGTAGTCACCCAAAGAACTGCTGCATACGCCGGGTCTGCATGTATTAAGTTATTCCGTAATACGTGAATATAATCGGATTGTGTGATTTTTGCATGTCGATTTCATTGCTATAAACATATGCAAAACACTGTCACAGGTAAACAAATGTTATTTACCTCTTTGAAAAATTACTGCTCGACAGGTTCCTTGATCCGAGACGCAATATAAAACAAGAAAAGATATGGGTAAACCCATATCCAAGGATACTCGATTGTTCACATACCTGTACAATTTTGAAAAGGGCCATTTTCAAACAAACAATAAACAAAACATTAACGAAAAAGATGCATATACATTTATGATTTTTTTCACTTTTATAGGTTTCGTTTCTTTGCATTCTTTCGGAATCACCATTAGCCCTTACTGTTTCTTAGCAATAAGGAAAGGGGGTGTAAATTGCACCTGTACTAGATAATACAGTTATTTTTTTAATTGATTTTAGTTGAATTTTATGCCTGTCAACATCTTCTAATGCAAACATTAATTGGACAGATATTTGCTAGCATATTGGTCCTTTCTATTTCAGTTTTGTTTGGCTGTTTTTTTTCTTCTTTTCTTTTTTTTTCTTCTTTTTTGTTTTTTTTTTCAAAATTCTAATTACTGTTAATGACTTTTTTTCAAATCTTAGCGTGAACTAATGCTACAAGGAAAGACATGGTCATATCTTTTATTTCTAAAATAATTGATATATCATGAAATATTTCCGCTCAAACAATGTTGCTGTAAGTAACTGATTCACAAATATACTAATCAGTAAAAATAAAAA
Source organism: Modiolus philippinarum (assembly GCA_002080025.1). Lineage (NCBI taxonomy): Eukaryota > Metazoa > Mollusca > Bivalvia > Mytilida > Modiolidae > Modiolus > Modiolus philippinarum. Next base: position 22,706 of record MJUU01016809.1, on the reverse strand, counting down.
GTCTAAAAATACACATCGTTTATGCTATTTATAACTTGTTAACAATCAATAGACAATCAATATAATATGTCCGCCTGATACTGAGGAAACGGTGGTGTATGAATATTTGGAGTAGTAACTATCAAAACATTAACAAATCGCTTCAAATCATTAGTAAAAATACAACTCTTAAATTATGTGTTTTCAGATAATTGATTTAGGGTGAGTTAAACTGCTAAAAGGTCGCCAAATAACGAACTTTTTCCTACGCCATGACATTGTGATCTGTACCCAAAAAACAAATATATATCTTGAATAGATAGTACGCACTGATCGAGTATATGAAAACGAGTAATTTGATTTGTTTCAATTTAATATAACAGCACCGTATTCAACTCAAGAAAATGAAGAAATATAACTTAAAAACACAATGTATACGATTTTGAAAGAAACGTGCGCACTATATTTTATCGGAAGCGTTTAGAGCTGTTATTTGGCTTAAAGCCTCACGTGATTTTTTTTTGTCATGTTAACATCTCTCCACCCATTTCATGGCTTCGAGATAAAAATAACAACGACCGAGTTTGTTTCCAATGAAGATTTGCATTATCTTCTTAATAGATAAGCCAGAACCTAGGTTTTTTTTTACCCCACTGCTTCGAAGGACAAATCTTCTTTTCTAAAACCAGTGAACCAGATGTAATTAAACCATCCGTCAACCAACATGGGCATTGTTGCTAACACTTAAACATCGGGGAATAGTAAATTCAAAAACATTTACAGATACATGAAAGGTTTAAGAGGTCAATATGACAAGACCTACCTATTATTCTAGTATATTGGATTAATTGCCGTTTTTGTCGATATTTCACATTTTTACACCCTTTTAGCTCATCTGGCTATGCCATGGTGAGCATTTGCTATTACTTGGCATCCATCGTCCGTCGTTAACTTTTCATTCAAAGCTTTTCTCCTCTAAAACCACTGTGCCAATTGGAAACACACAATTGGTCACAATAGTCCTTCGGTGGTTCAATTCAAAAATTGTGTCTGGCTTGTCTGCACCTCATCCAAGGTGGTCGCTAGCGGTAAACATTGTTTAACATAGGGACCCTATGGTCACAATGGTGCTTAGACGGTCCTTTTGGGTTTGTATTTTTTATTTTTGTACCTTATCCAAGATGGCAGCCAGCAGGGAACATATTTGTAACATAGGGCCCTATGGAAAATACATTTAAAGATCTTATGTTCTGAAACCCCTTGGTCAATTGGAACACAACTTGGTCACGAGATTCCTTGTTTGGTCCTCTTCAAGGTTTGTGATTTTTTTATGTTCGTACCTTATCCAAGATGGCTGCCAGTGCTGAACATAGTTTAACATAGCACCCTTTGGAAAATCCATTCAAAGATCTTCTCTGAAACTAGTACACAATGGGAACCAAACTTGGTCAAAAGAGTCCTTGGGTAGTGTTCTTCAGTCAGTGGGGAACATAGTTTAAGGTAGAGACCCTATGGGAAATGCATTCGGAGGTCTTCTCCTCTGAAAATACCAAGCGAATTGGAATCAAACTTGGTCACAATAGTCCTTACTTGGTCTCCTTCAAACTTTGTGATTTTTATGTTTTTCCTCATTCAAGAAGACCGCCAGTACGGAACATAGTTTAGCATAGGACCCTATGGGAAATGCATTTAAAGATCTTATTTTCTGAAACTGCTTGACAAATTTCTGTCAAATCTTAATATAATATTCCTAGGGTGACCCTCTTCAAAGTTTGTGAATTTTATGTTCGTTTCTCATCCAAGAAAGTTGCCAGCGAGAAACATAGTTTTAATAGGGGATATTAGGCACCATAGGAACAAGGCGAGCGATCCAGACTCTTAAAAGTCTTTTATTTGGTTAATATTATATGTAATTCTTTCGCTGAATGTATTTCACAGAAGCTGATAAATAATTTAATTTTGAATGTAATACATTTTCTGATTGGTTAAAAAGTTTAGGTTCATTTCCACTGTTGCCATTGTCACAACAGAAATTTTACGGTCGTCACCGTGATTGGACAGATCGTTACAATGTTTCTTTTTCACAATTTATAGATATTTCTCCAGTTTGAACGGTGAACGGAGATATAAGTGCATTGGTATAGGTAGAGAACAAGCATACTTTACTTTTTTGTGAAATATGAATCCAAATCTGAGAAAAAATATACAGAGGAGGACGTGATTAGAATGAAAGAGTCTTTGGTCGAGAATATCTTTGTCCAGTTTTTAAGACTGGTTTTTAAACAGAATATTGGAATTTCAATGGACAAACTGTGCACCTCTTTCAGCCGATCTGTTTCTCCACTCTTATGAAGCTGAATTCATCGAAGGGCTTCTTAAAAATAGGGATAAAAAAACTAACCAAACCTTTAATTTTAGCTTCCGATATATATTTGTCAATAAACAACCCTTGCTTTGGTGATTTTCTTCATCTTATGTACCCGAAAGAGCTCGAAATTCAGGATACTACAGACACTGCCACACCGGAATCATTCCTTGACCTTCATCTTGAAATTGACAACAGAGGTAGGCTACAAACAGGCTGTATATGATACACGCGAGGACATCACTTTTCCAATTAGTCAACTTCCCTTTTCTTTGAAGCAACATTCCAACAGAACTTGCATATGGAGTTTACATCTCCAAACTCATTCAAGCTCAAGGGCATGTGGTCGATACAGTGAATTTCTTGATAGAGCCCGGTTGTTCACAAATAGGCTACTTAAACAAGGGTATGTTGCCCTTAACTTGAAGTCATCACTGTCGACACCACGATCTTGTGGACTGCTATGGGATATCTATTTCTTAGATGACAACAGACCTATCCCTCCAACAGCTCAAGATTATTGTTTCCTCCACTGGATTTAACTTTACTTCCAGAGTTGACATGTTCAACATGGCGGGTGTCTTATAAGAAGCAAGAGATGCTTACTCTACCGGTGCAACTGATCTCATCCATGGTTTTAAATTGGGTCCATGTTGTTTATCCGTATATGTGTCTCTGTTTTTCTCTACTGTTCCGTACTTGTTTTATGTCTTTGTATCTGTGTTTCCAATGTTGCCATTGTCTTTGGATTATTCTTATTTTAGACTGACGGTTCGGTTCTCACTTACTTCACAAATGCGAATAGTCATCTTTTAGTAGACCAAGAATTTATAACCGAGTTGACAGACACCGACTATGACAATGTCAGACTGTTCATTGGCAGTGTGACGGGTGTCCAACGCGAAGCAGATCATGCTTAGCCTTTCTGAGCAAATATGATATGATATCTCAAAATTTTCGCATTGAAAGTGCTTAAGTTTTTTGGAGTTTTTGTGTGTTTTTCTTTATTTCTTTTGTCTGTTTAAGGTTGTCTTAATTTTTGTTTAATGTTCTTCGGAATTTTTATTTTAGATTTTCCCATTTCTCAATTTTTGCTTCGGTTTTCGTTTGGCGATGTTTCCAGTACAGCTTGGTCAAATTTACTTCAATAGTTTAGAGCAGCTGGTGAAATGATGTTTTTCCCTTGGGTCTAATGTTATACTATGCTATGCTCACTTGGGTCTAATGTTATACTATACTATGCTCACTTATAGATATATTGATGATGTTCTTTCCATCAAAAACGCATCTTTTTGGATCCCATTAATATATCCGCCAGAACTAGAGATAAAAGAAACCACAGAAACCGCTAGATATACATCTTTTTGGACTAGCATCTCGAATTGACGAAAATGGGCATTATCTCAGTTCTTAAATTTTGGACAAAGGGGACGATTCAATTTCCCTAACATGGACACTTATACTCAAGCTTATCCTGCTTACACATTTGATTCGTTATGCGAGAGCTTGAACAAATTATACAGACTTTCTCATTAGACATAGTTATCTCCGTGACCGCCTTATTAATCAAGGCTTCAAAGAAACTCTGTCTCATTCGATCATTAAAAAGTTCTTCAATAGATATGAGGCCCTTATGGAAAAATTTGGAGTTTCGGTCCAAATTCTTTTTACTTAGTACTGAGATGATCATTTCTTTTAACTGTCTACGACCTTTCAATAGCTGTTGATGTTGAGATGCTACCGGTCACTACCGCAATGAAAGGGGAGGTTTGGCGCGCCATAAAACCGGTTTAACCCACCATTTCTTTTGAAATGCCTGTACCAAGTCAGGCGCATGCGGTCACCAATTTTTCCGGTTGTTTCCACCTGATTTGTCTTTTTGACTCATGGACTTCGGTTAATTTTGTTATTACCCCGATTTCCACTCTTGAAGTCACGTTTCTTATGGGTCAGAACGAAACGAGGAATTTTTATAGGGGAGCTTCCTTACATCATTCCTGTAAAGTTTGGTTGACTTTGCTTCAGTTGTTTTAGAGGAGATGATCAAAATGTGATTTTCTTATAGGGTCCAATTTTGAACTATGTTCAGCGATGGCGGTCGCGTTTTTTGTCTGGTCCGACATAAATAAGCATATTTGGTAATAACCCTCCATACATCATTCCTGTAAAGCTTTTGTTAAATTTGTTCCAGTAGTTTCAGAGAAGATGTTCAACATGTGAAAAGCTAACGGATGGACGGCAGACGCAAAGTGATGGAAGAGCTCACTCTTACCCTTTGGGTCTGATGAACTAATAAGGCAAAACAACAGATAGTTCCAATATCAATAAAAGTTTGCTTTTGCTTACCAAAACGATGTCTCCTTTGTTCCCAAGATTTAGATATGAGTTTGAAAGTATTTTTAGGTTATTTTGATACATGTAAAGTGAAATTATATTATTATGACGGGTGCCTCACAAGGTCCATAACATGATATACACTTCTTACATACAAGCTTTCACATTTCTGTTGAGTAGTTTAGGGAATTTAATAAGATTTCCTGGTAGAATGCACAACTACATGTTATGAAGTTGCCAAAAAATAAGTTTCATTAAAACCTGCTTTGTAGTTTCAGAGGGGATGTGCTGATGAACTTTGTGTCGGACAGACGGATGGGCATGGCAGAGAGTGGGAGGGGGGTACATACACATCAAGGGTCACTGTTATTTTGGCTGAAAGCTTAAGCCCGAATATCAATTCAAGCAACCAAAATGAAACTCCGAAGATAAGACACATCAGTAAACATGCATTTTGTATAACTATTTAGAGTATTGTTATTGCCCAATTCAATGAAATTGAATAAAATATTATTTAGCAAAAGTCTCTTAAATATGAAGTTGGCCTTCTTTGCCTTCTAGCAGATTATACCGAAAGATTTATAATGGGGACTCATGTTCACCGATATCAGTGCTGTCTTTGTCAAGCAACCTTCTATGCATTTCTTCATAGTTCTTTCAGTGAAAAAAATTGCATATCATTCAGTTCAATCTGTCTATCTACCAATTTTATAACAGTTGATATCTATGTCTTTAGCTGATTTTGACTTTCCATTTAGATCATATTTAGTTATTTGTTCTCTATCAGCTTTTAAACATGTTTGAGTTAATGGTCTTCCAAATGTTTAGATTTTATCTGCACTGAAGAGACATTAGTTGTCAAAATGGCCATATGCAGAAACTAACTTTACAGTAATTTCGGTATTTTGTTATCTGGAAAAGTTTTACAGAACAAAAAGAATTTTGCAAAGAATCGCCATGCAATGTACAACCGAAATGATCAGAACCCGAGGGTACATCATAGTTTTTATAACCAAGAAGTTTCACTGGTGATGCTCAATGTTTCCTTGAATCAAACACAACTTTTGATTTTAAATCACACTCTTTGATTTTTTAATTAGAGTTAAATTCCCCACCACCCCCTTTTTTGTGCCATGGTTTTTGGCGGATCGGAAAAATTTCGGCAATCTATGTAAAGGACCTTCTATACATCATTCCAGTAAAGTTTGGTTCAGTTGTTTCAGAAGAGATAGCCAAAATGTGCATTACCACATAGGGTCCTATGTTAAATTGTGTTCGGCCCTGGCGGCCATGTTTTTGTGGCGGATCAGAAAAATTTCGGCAATCTTCCTGAAGGACCTACCTTACATCATTCCTGTAAAGTAAGGTTAAAACTAGTCCAGTGGTTTCGGAAGAGATAGTCAAAATATGTAAAGTTTACAGACAACGACGGACGACCGACGCCAAGTGATGGCAAAAGCTCACATGGCGATTGGCCAGGTATAGTAAAGTCACTCTGAACATTTTTGTAGACATGGAAGAACAATTCTTTTTGAGCCTATCTTGTTTAATAACAAAATATTCATATTTTGGTTTTCTGTTAACAAACTATTATATACTTTGAATTTATTCAGTATCAGCTGTTGACATGTCACTCAACCAGAGGCTCAGAGGGTGAGCCTGTATCGCTCACCTGACAAAATGCTTCTATGCCATGCATGACCAAAAATGATGTTTTTACCAATAGGGTCAAATGTTTATGTTCTCCATTAGCACTCTGTCTGATCCTATCGAGATGAACAATTTTTGCAAAGGACTTACTATACATATACATGTAGTAAAATTTCCTTGATTAGTTTCAGAGATGATTAAAAGGACGGTTATCTCATACCTGGCTCAAATGTTAAACTATGTTCTGCATTGAAAGCCATGTTTTTTATCGGATCGAAATGAAATGAGCGATTTTTGTAAAGTACTTCCGTACATCATACCAGTAAAGATTGGTTGAATTTGATTCAGGGTATTAGATGACAAAATGAAAATGTGATTTTTCCATAGGGTCTAATGTTAAACTATGTTCTCTGATGGCGGCCATGTTTTCGGCAATCTATGTGGAGGACCTTTCATACACCATTCCTGTAAAGTTTGGTTTCATTTGCAAAAGTAGCTTCAGAGGAGATAGCAAATATATGCTTTTCCCATAGGGTTCTATGTTTTTAAACTATGTTCTGTGCTGACGGCCATGGTTTTTAGCCGATCGGAAAAATTTCAGCAATCTACATTAAGGACCTTCCATACATCATTCCTGCAAAGTTTGGTTCAGTTTGCTCTAGTAGCTTCAGAGGACTGATAGCAAATATATGCTTTAACCATAGGTTCACATGCTAAACTATGTTCTGCGCTGGCGGTCATGTTTTTAGCAGATCGGAAAATTTTTCTGCAATCTACGTAAAGGATCTTCCATACATCATTCCTGTAAAGTTTGGTTCAATTTGCTTCAGTAGCTTCAGAGGAGATAGCAAGTATAGTAATGCTTTTCCCATAGGGTCCCATGTTAGACTATGTTCCACGCTGGCGGCCATGTTTTTTTTAGCAGATCGGAAAAATAAAGAACCTTCCATACACCATTCCTGTAAAGTTTGGTTCAATTTGCTTCAGTAGCTACAGAGGAGATAGCAAATATATGCTTTTCCAATAGGGTCCCATGTTAAACTATGCTCTGCGCTGACAGCCATGTTTTTCGCCGATCAAAAAAAAATCGGTATCTAAGTAAAAGACCTTCCATACATCATTCCTGTAAAGTTTGGTTCAATTTGCTTCAGTAGCTTCAGAGGAGATAGCAAGTATAGTAATGCTTTTCCCATAGGGTCCCATGTTAGACTATGTTCTACGCTGGCGGCCATGTTTTTTTAGCAGATCGGAAAAATAAAGAACCTTCCATACACCATTACTGTAAAGTTTGGTTCAATTTGCTTCAGTAGCTACAGAGGAGATAGCAAATATATGCTTTTCCAATAGGGTCCCATGTTAAACTATGTTCTGCGCTGACAGCCATGTTTTTGGCCGTTCAAAAAAAAATCGGTATCTAAGTAAAAGACCTTCCATACATCATTCCTGTAAAGTTTGGTTCAGTTTTGTTCTGTTGTTTCAGAGGAGATAGCCAAAATGTGCATTTTCCCATAGGGGTCAATGTTAAAACTATGTGCGGCCCTGGCGGCCATGTTTTATGGCGTATCAGAAAAAATTCGGCAATCTTTGTGAAGGACCTTCATGTACCATACATCATTTCTGTGCAGTAAGGTTAAAATTGGTTCAGTGGTTTCAGCGGAGATAGTCAAAATGTGAAAAGTTTACGGACAACGACGACGGACGACAGACGACGGACGACGGACGCCAAGTGATGGCAAAAGCTCACATGGCCTTTGGCCAGGTGAGCTAAAAAAGTTACAGTGGACGCAATTTGATTGCTCCAGTTCGCCCTGAGCTTATAGAGGTTGATTCCTCAGAATAACAATATCACAATTAGAATACATCGAAATGAAGATTTAATTATGGATAGAAAAGCACCAAAGATGGTTATCGGGAAAACCTAAAACCTTAATTTACCGTGAATGAGATTCGAGCTTAATTTTAAGAACTGAAACTTTAAAACAACAGTTTCGTGGAATGATCAATAAGGAACAATTAAACATACAAAGATAAAGAGTGACAACGATGCTGTGGAATTTGAAAGAAAGCCTAGAAATTTATGAGTAGCGGGTTGAATGATTCAGTACAAACATATAGTTAAATAAAAACAACATTGGAAAAAACATACAGGTTTGGGTATGGAAGTAGGAGTAAAGCTAATTCGAGATAGGACATAGATTTAAGTTTTTCTAAGCGTCCCCACATTCCCTTACAGTTCCACTCTTTTCTATGACATTAACTTACAGATATGGCAAGAAAAATAGCTTATTTTTTTGTAAACTCTAAAACAACGGCAGTAGAATACCGAAGGAACAAAGCACAAGATTACACAAATCAAAGTCCAGAGACAAGGCAAAAGCAAGAACACCAAAAGACGGAAGAGCAAAGACACCACATGCCCACAAAACACACGAACATTACATATACAACACAAAAAACTAAAGCACTAACGGTGGGAACTCTCAATAAAAAAGAGCGACATCAGGTGCTCCGGAAGGGTAAGCACGTCCTGCTCTGTGCACAGCACCCGTCGCACTGTCAGTGGGTCAATACAGGGTAAAGTCAAAACCGGTAATTTCAAATCCGGGAAGACGCGAATCTAGCTTTAAATGTAAGTTTTTATTTGTAACACTGACATTTCATATCTATCTATGATGTCGTGGTGACGGTCATAGAATTTCTGAAGGGATGAAAGTAAGAAAAGCTGAACATATCCCTGACTCAGCAGTTTTTGTGACAGTGCTTTTGCTCTTTCCACAAAGTCACTGTATGTATTGCACGCTCTACAGTAACGAAAAAATTGTGAAATATATACTCCATATGCTGGGGATGCAAGTATATTGCTGCAGAGAAAGGGAAAGTTCACAATTGGAAAGTGAAATTCATCGCGTTTGTCATTTAATCTATATTTCAGACGTCCATTTCGTCAAAGTATAACAAAAGGTCAAGGTATGAAGCAGAATCGGGTTTATCGGTTGTCTCTTTAATTTCAAGTTCATTGGGGTAGATACGATGTAAATATTCTTTAAATCTTGGGTTATTAAGAGAAAGTACATCGTCTATATATCTGAAGCTGAAATTAAAAGTCTGAGCTAGATGTTTTTGTTTCTGTTGTATCAGCCCTTGTAAAAACTTTGCTTCATACGAAAAAAGGAAAAGGTCAGCTAAAAGTGGCGCACAATTTGTTGCCATAGGAATCCTATTGTTTGTTGAAAAACACGGCCTCCAAATTCAACAAAAATGTTGTCGATCAAAAATTCACGCATTTTAATTACGTTATTTGTATTTCTTGTTTGACTCAGTGTGGTTCTTCACAAAATATGTTTTATCTGTTCCTATTACCAGATAGGAACACCTGCGTTCTCCGTTTTTGGTACAGAAACATTGATGTATCAGATCGGAAATTACTGTTTTAAGTTTATTATGGGGAGGAGTTGTATAAAGGGTAGAAAAATCAAAAGTTTGAATGCTATTGCAGTATGCGAGACTGTTTGAGGAGAGCTGTTCAAAGAGATCTTTGGAATTTTTAAGAATCCACATCTGATTCACGCCGCTCGTGGAATAGGCTTTTTCGCAGTAGCTATTTAGACCATCTCTAACTGCAGTCAGTAAAGTGGTAAGGAGTTTGGATAATGGCTAAGTGGTGCATCTGGCAGATCCTGCAATGAATCTCTGTTTGAAGGGATTCTTGTGAAGCTTAGGCACCCAGTAAATATAAGGGAGATAACTGTTATTCTCATCAACTTTGATACCGAATGATGCTAACACAGAAGTGTGATTTGTGATTATCTTGTCCCTTGATAATGTAGTTGGGCAATAAGTAGGATTGCCAGATGAAGTGTCAATACCCATCTCCTTAACAAGACAGTCTAAATAGTGTTTCTTGCATACAAACAAGTAGCTTCATTTGATACCATTCAATAATTTTTTGTTCTTCTAGTTTTTCACATACGTAGCATGAGATTCTATGTTTCAACTACTAACATTTTAAATTTCTCTTCCAATCTCAGTTCCCATGACAACACAAACTATTTTATTCCTAAAGACTCAGCATCAGTGAAGTACACTTGCTACTTCAACATTGTTGTAATGTATTATCAAGTACAAGTTCGTTATGTGCCGAAAATGTACTGCACATATTGTCGCCGGCGACAATATGTGTAGGCGACAATATGTGCAGGGCGACAATATGTGCCGATACGTCTGCACATATTGTCGCCGGCGACAATATGTGCACGGGCGACAATATGTGCCGTAACATGGTGTTTAAAAATGTGAGCTCTCGTTCAGAAAAGACAAATCAATGTACTGAAGTACTGTTTTGTCGCAGAATCGGTAAGCATGGGTTAGCATATCTTCTGAATAAATAATGTTCCGATATCGTACTTATGTATAAACGGCAAAACAATTTTAATGTACTGCTAGCCGAGCTAATATCATTAACTGTGTCAGCATCCTATTATCACAAGCTGATCTAATCATGCAAGAATGTATCGATAATATGTTCCGGACGAATTAAAAGCACTCGTTTCGGCATGATGTCTATTTCTAACGATGCATCCAAAATTTGAGTTAACCCAAATCAGCCTTACATAGTCAAATGGATACTGAATAAACTACCTGATGCCTTACTCTCCAGAATGCATGATTTGTGACACGTGTGTGTGTGTGTGTGTGTGTATGTGTGTGTGTGTGTTGGAGGGGGTCCGAAAGCTGCCTGAAGTATGCTTTCTTGATCTCGCTTGAGGGGGAGGGATATTGTTCACCTCTAGTTGAAGACCCTAAGGCGACATCAGATGTAGACAGGAATAAAAGCCCTGTCCTTGATAAACTGGAGTTTTCTATGTATCGTGTGTGTTTTTGTCACATGTACATTCACTCCATATCCTTTCATTTTTCCTATTATGTGCAAGATGCACGAAAAAAATACGGTAATCACAATTGAACAAATAATCAAACAATTTGCATTTGATTTTAATTTTAAAGTGAAAAACCAAAGACTGTAGTCAATTAAGCTGAATATAAATTTCACAATAAAAAGTAAGTAATAATTATCTAATAAAAATGAATAAAAAGAAAATGCCGAAAATGAAAAGACTTAAAGCTGCATACATATTTTGGATTGTATTTGAAGTTTGACAATACAAACAACGTGAATAGCATACCTAGATATATTACCGTGTATCCTACATTGAACTTAAAGAATTGCAATTAATTTGAGCAGATGACCCTAAGACGTCAGCTGAAAGTGCATTATATATGTTACAGTGAATTTGTAAAATCAGTGATTTTGTAAAATCCCTGAAATAATTATGGATTTTATAAAACCACCGAACATTTTAGTGATTTTGTAAAATTACTGAAATTGTCAGGGATTTTGTAAAATCCCCGAAAATTTAGACCTTTTTATTCACAAATTCATGGGTACCGCCATTGCTGACTTCCGAATGAACTTGTTACCGGAAGGATGTAACGTTCGTAATACCTCGGCGTTTGCCGATCTTCCGGTATAAGGTGTCATACTTCAACCATTAATTACTCCAATAACACCTGTGTCATAATTAAAGTTGTTTTTTGTCTGTTGTATTCATTTCCCCTCAAATCACAAGTTTCTATCTTATCTATATAATATATGAAGTGTCAGGACTGGAGGTCAGTTATATAGAAATCTTAGACAAGCAAATATATGAAAAAAAATCCTCAAATAATATAATAGATTTGGGTTTCTTTTTATATATATTGCTAATGGTATGTTGTGTATTAATTAATATTTATTACTCCTGCTCTTTAAATCTCTTTTTTCCTTCCTTCTAGTAGTGCTGTGTATTAAAGACAATACTGTGAAATTTAATATTAATACTGTTCATGCTGTTAATGAATTGTGTAAAAAGGAAATAAAAATAAAGAATTATAAAAAAAAACACCTGTTGAGAAAGTGATCAAAACCTATCTATGTGATAAAACAGTTTTTATGACATCAAAGAAACCGCCTAATATATATTAGTATATTACAAATAACTGTTGATTAAGCAGAGAAGTTCTATATTTTACAGGTTGATTAAGAAAACTGAACTTTGTTTTGAAGGAAAAGAAATCAAATTCACAAGAAATTTAGATTAATAAATTAATTATTTATATTTCAGAAAAAAAATATTTGAAGTATTCTTGATAGATTTTCCGAAAGTTTGGAAAAATAACTTGGATATTAATATTTTTATAAAGGATTTTAAGGTGCATATACAAGCTCTTAAAATTTTTGCTCACATTCATGACATTGTAGAAAATGACTTTAATTCAGCTAACCAGAATAATAAAAAAATGATAATAAATTTATGTTTAATGCTCTTGAAATATCTGCTTCCTGAAACACTTTGTTTATAGGGTTAAAAAAAGAAGTATTTAATTCAAATAGTCTCTGGTAGTATCATTTTTTGTAGGGAAAAACAGCAAAGCGGCAAGACAATGACATCAAATATATAATTGAACTGCATTTCTTTTATTTGAAAAATGCACGGGAATGTCATTCTGAAAGAATAAAAATAAAAAATAATTACATGAAACAAAATAATTCACACCCCAGAACACGCAAATTGATGAAAAAAATAAAGATTAAGATGCACAGTGGGGTTTGAGTCCACGGAAAGCGTGCAACTTGTCGAAATTAAAAAAATTCAAATAAAATTCATATTGCACTATTTATTCCTTTATCTTATGACTCGTGTTTCTTTAATTTCTTTTGAGATGGGGTTCAATTTATATTTTGGGGATAAATTGGTTTATGCAATGAAAATATTGACTATTTACCAAATTTTGATACTGACCTAAGTTACCTTCCTCCGACCAAAAAGATATAGCCATAATTTTTGTGCTAGAAAGGAGCAGTCCAACTGGAAAGTGGTTTTGTGTGATGTCGTAATAGTACTTTGTTCTATTTCTGAGAAAATATTAAATAAAAATTCTATTTTAAAATCCACTTCTTTCATTACTTTGTGGAAGCAATCAATGGGTTATAAGATTGGTTTAAACAATTACACTGATTTGTATATTTAGGACACGTTACATGCCTCCAGGTGTAATTATCTACTTGGACACAACACGCGTTTATTGTCACCTGGACGGAAGTATGAATTGCTGAATATTCTACTGTACAATACTAAAAAAAATTATTTGAAAAAAATTACCTTGATTTTCATATTTTAACTGCATTTTGTAATTTATCAATTTATAGAAAATTAATTTCAGAACGGATACCTGTTTGAAATAAAAATGTTGAAATTCTATTTTTTATTAATCTAATCAGGACAAATGACCATGCGTTGCCACGGTAAAAACCGAGTCTACACCCTCTTAATGGCGGACGACTATGCGGCACCTGTTGGTCAAGTTCTATAACTCTGTAATCACCAATTTCTGAAAGCTTCTATTGTTAGGGATTTTACAAAAGCACTAATTAATTAGAAATTTAATGTTAAATTTTTCGGGAACGATGTTGACGTATTTAAATAAATATACATACAAAATTAAATTTATAGTTATATGAAACTGAAATAAATAACCAGACCTTGAACAAAAGTATTCACACGCCAAGATTTCTACCCAGTACTGTAATTCATATAAAGCTGCATTTAAAAAATATTCGGAAGCAATTTCTTAAATTATTTCTTTGCAATTTGCACAATAAAACTCTGGATGTTGTTCAGCTTAATCATTTATTTACTAGGCAATATTCTTACCCATAGTTTAAAAAAGATAAATTATTTAAAACAATTCAAAGTTATTAATGGATTGCCATTCCTTACCTATGAAAGTAATTACAATCATGACTTCAAAATTAAACTTTCTGGTAAATTTGGACCAAAATAACCTCATATTTTACAATTTATGTAACAAATGCAATTTGAAACCCAGAGATAATCATTCTGTAGAGAAATAAAAACAATTTTGTTCACCTAAGAAATTGACTATAATTTGGCAAAAATCAAGAACATTTTTCGGAGTGGGTTGAAAAAAATTGGACAGGAGGTGATGAGAATCTAGGATATTTTTATCATAGCCTAAACTGTGATTTACAGTGTGAACTGACCTATGTTCAAATTTTTGAACGGATTATTGAATTGTTTTTATACCCTTAGTTAATTCTTCCTTGATTGAAGAAGTATTTAAAAAAACACTCCTCTAAGTTTATTACATTTATTCCAGTACCATATATTGCATTGATTTTTAAAATACTCTGAATAATTAAAAAAATCCGTTATATGAGATACAAATATTGAAACGTAAATGTTTTTATCTAAAGTTAGCTCTTAATTTGGTTCACATTTATACATATTGTTTGTTATATCTGCAAACTATTTTACAAATTCCCTAAATATGTACAGGGAATCAGTAAAATAATGCTTGATTTTTTTCAGAGATTTTGTAAACTCCCTGGCCTAAATTAGGGATTTTACAAACCCACTGACCAATTTAGTGATTTTACAAAATCCCTGAATTTTCAGTGATGTAACAAATTCCCTAATTTTACAAATTCACTGTAACATATACACGGATTGTATTTTCATACAAAGTGGGTCATGTATACCTCAAAATATTGTCGTATATATACAAAGTTGAAGTTTTGTCAATAAAAACACGACATACACGCTATTCGTGTTCAATAACTCAGAAAAAATGCACTTGTGTAATATCAATAAATTATCAAGCAATAAAAACTCAGTCATCGTTTAACACGGTAGAAACCCAATCATTATTCCCGCATATACACTGTCGTGTACCCGATGAGGATCGGTCATTTCAAGATGGCGAACTCGACAGAGAAAAACAGGTAGGTCTATTCTATATGAACAATATCACCTAATCCTTTTAAGATTTTACCTCATGCATGGTTTTAAGACAACAAATGCACATCAAATAACATCAAACTTACCCATTTGCACTTTCTACATATGTAGGAAAACAGTATTTTACCAATAACATGTAAAGAAAGACACCGGACAATGATTGACATGAAAACTGTGTTATTTTGTATTTTCCTTATTAATATCAAGCATTTTTATAAAAAGGCACAAACCCTTAAGATATGGATTGATCGACATAACGATTGCAATGAATAAAAATGGATAGAAACTGAAAAATCAGCAACGAAAACTTTGTTTACGTTAAGGATCGGACACTTCATTTTCCGATCTATTTAGCTCAGGAGTGGACTCGATTCTTGGTGTTATATGGGTTAGGAGCGGTCTTTAATTGGATAGGGATCGGTCCCCCCAAAAAAGAAACAAAATGGTACAAAGGCTTCATGTTAGCATAGGTTAGGCATGGCTGCGGGACCATAGCTCTTATGGTCCTTGTGCTGATTTTTTAAAAGTTGCGGTCCGCCAAATCAGAAAAATATATAATTACCTATAGAGCTACGGTTCCGCAGCTAAGTTAGGCACAGCATGTACGTTACTAACTATACTGCAATGGTCGATTGTTTGGCCCTGTAACCTGTGCACTGGACAAATCTCTGAAGGGAGTGAGCGTGAACCTTTCATCACTACTAGTTTTTTTTTATTGAGATTCAGCTTCAATAGTTTCAAATGTTTCGTGTCTGTTTATAATGTTTGGCAACAGTTTTGATTGTTTTTATATTACAAAACGTTTATTTATTTCCATCTGATGAATGTGATACATTTTGTAATTTGGATTACATTTTTGTAACGACTTGCATTTTATAGGACTTTGTAGATTTAAATGCTACTACTGTAACGCTCATGGTGTCATACTCCAAACAATAGTTGACCACTGCTGTGACTCTCATAAAGATTTTTAAAAACTTAAAATAAAGGTGTTAGAATTGAGTTCAACAAGTGGAAAGATTGGATTTCAAACGAAAGACTTCCAAATAATACCGAGTGAATCCCTTGATGAAAACGAATGAGTGGTGGTAGACGAATTTATTACTGAAGTGAATATTGTGAACAAAAACCAGTATTAAAGTATTGATAACACGTCTCTGAATCTCGATAGTCTCAACCCAAGGAATACTAAACCACTTCTACTTACTGAGAAAATAACCTAATCACAAAACCTTACCATGAAAGTTTACGCCGTCGCCGCCCGCATACTTTGTACGCATATATGTCTGGCTTTCCGTGCCTTTCGTCGCGGGCGAGACAAACTGAACATTCTGTGAAAGTTTCAATTAATTTCACCAAGTGGTCTAGGAGGAATTTCGCCACATAGTAAGACCCTATGGCGGACAGACAAACCATATATATATAGCCGCGCTAAAGCAGGGGTTAAAATTACAGAATACAAGCGATATTTAAAGAAACAATGTAAGAAGATAAATTCAATAAAATTACAAGTATTAAACAACAATATAACTATCCTTTGAGTGAAATTTGGACACGGTTTAAATCAGTACTCGATAAATTACGACTTAAACCGTATTACGGGGAGCAATTGTTAACAATACTGTAAAAGCGTTGTTTCTTTGCTTGTTTTTGCCATGTATTTGTAGAGACTTTGGCTCTTGTGCATTTACTTCATATCCTTTCATTCACCATTAATGGTAACCATACAGCTGTTTACCTATAACAAGGACGTATGATGAGAAGGATACACAACTCGCACACAATCCATTTGGCATTTTAAAATCTGTGTTGGGGCGTTTGATATGCTTTCACTTTGTAGCTAACTACTGAAAAATTTCTGTGTGGATTTACATTAAAATGATGTTTTTTTGAAAGCTGATATATTTTTACGTTGTTAGAGTAAATTTTGTTTCATTATAGCAAGCACTTTCTTCAATACACATGATTGGAATTTGTAATCAAGACATTTTTCATTGATTTTTTGTCACTTCCGGTTTACATAGGTAAAAAGTGCACCACAGTTGAGTAGTTCACAGAATTTCACAAAAATGGTATTTTCGTAAAGAGTGACATCTACTGCAATGCTAGATCAATTTTTGTGATCATCATATATTTATATTGTTTAAATGCTTTAAGGATAACGTCCCAAAATTGACAAAATCTCATATCCCGCGATATTTTTCCAATTTATTACGAGATGCTTATCCTTCTCATTATAAGTCCTTGCCGATAATTACTTGATTTTTTTTTTCTTATATACATGTAGAAGAATTTTATATTGTTGCATGGTGGGTTCATCTAGTTATCTATTCGCTATACCAAAACTACCAATCCCTATCATTTTAATGACCGCTCCTAACCAATATAACGTCAAGAATCGAGTCCACTCCTGAGCTAAATAGATCGGAAAATGAAGTGTCCGATCCTTAACGTAAACAAAGTTTTCGTTGCTTATTTTTCAGTTTCTATCCATTTTTATTCATTGCAATCGTTATGTCGATCAATCCATATCTTAAGGGTTTGTGCCTTTTTATAAAAATGCTTGATATTAATAAGAAAAATACAAAATAACACAGTTTTCATGTCAATCATTGTCCGGTGTCTTTCTTTACATGTTATTGGTAAAATACTGTTTTCCTACATATGTAGAAAGTGCAAATGGGTAAGTTTGATGTTATTTGATGTGCATTTGTTGTCTTAAAACCATGCATGAGGTAAAATCTTAAAAGGATTAGGTGATATTGTTCATATAGAATATACCTACCTGTTTTTCTCTGTCGAGTTCGCCATCTTGAAATGACCGATCCTCATCGGGTACACGACAGTGATATAATCTCAAATGCTTTAGTAGGATGTATATCATTTTACTGCAATTGTTATAATAGTTTTATACTTACTGGCTTTACTACAATTTTGCATTCAAGAATGCAAGTTCAAGAGGTCAATGATTTCTGTGAGTGTATAATATTTAGTGTTATTTAACTCAGCGGATTTCTTGTAATACCGTCCCATGTGATATCATACCTTGTATAATCCTTTTTTTGGGATTATTTATCAATAAATATTTGATTTGATTTGATTTATCTTGTCGCTAATAATTAAGAAAAGCATTCCTAGCTGCTTAATATGATCTGTTACACACAGCCGATCAACTGATGAATGTATAGAAGTAGATTCAGAAATAGATGATACAATTAAAAGGTCAATTGTTCAGAGAACAATTGCAAGGTCTTTCACCAGTTTTCACCATGATTTCAGGAAAGTCACTACCGGTTTATAATTGCATTTATTTCCTTTTCTCCAGTATATTTGATCACCTATTTTTACTGTTGTAAAGATTTTAGGGAAAAAAAACCCTAAAAATTGGATATGACCTTGACCTCTGACCGATATGACCTTTGACCTTGTGCTCAAATTGAAGGTCTCTTTCTACTGATTAATATGATATGTTACTTGACTATACTATCTATAACGGTTTAAAAGTTATATGTAAATAATCCTTTTCCGAAACGCGTCAAGAGCAATAACTCTTTAGAGAGTCACCGGAGAGTTTCGGTCCAAATGAAACAAATAGAGCCCTTGACATGTTGAACATTTTTGCTGATATAGTTTTTCAGCTATCTATTATAGTTTCTGAGTTTATCCCCTAACAAGGTCAAAGGTCAAGATCAAAGGTCACCGAATACCTTAAACCTGGTAATCAAATTGAAGGTCTTTCCATACTGATCACTTTAAACATACATGTTTACTATATTATCTGTAAGCGTTTAAAAGTTATTCGCGAAAAACCGATTTACCGAAACGCGTCAAGGGCTATAACTCAAAAACGGTTGTTCGCAGAGTTTCGCACCTATTGAATAAAATGGAGATAATAATGAGAGGAGTAATTTTCCAATATAATGTTTTCAGAAATTTTTTATCGTTTCCGAGATATCGCGATAACAAAATTTCGAATGGCGGCCATTTTGAAAATGGCGGACGAAA
>MJUU01016806.1:16478-38408 GCA_002080025.1 Modiolus philippinarum | reverse complement strand
GTGATTCCATGACAGCCTAGGGTGAACTTGTGACCACTTTCAAGTGCACTTGAGAAGAAGATGCGATCGCGGGAGTGATCGCAAAGTGCACTTGAATCGAACTTCGTGGCAGCTTTGGATTGCTCTTAGCGATTGGTCAGTTCAAAACACGTGATATTAATATGACGAAGCAAAAAGTATGAACATTCGACGACTTAACTCTCTCAAGGATGTATATTTAGAAGGATAGGAAACTGGTACACAACCAATGTTGCAATTTAAAATCTATGGCGAGGCATTCCCTTTTTAGCTATCTACTTAAAAGATTGTGCGTGGATTTTAATAAATTAAAACCAAAATGCCATTCTAAATTATAGCGTTCTTTTGTTTTATTTATACATTCCATGCTTACGTCACATTATATTCTTCATAAATCTTTCAAAAAAGGGTATTTCATCGAGGCCTATGTTCATGCTCGAGACATTAAATTCATATGTAATTTAAAAAAAAAACTTTCTCGCAATACCAAATTTATACATCGATTTTCAATAATGACCTCAAAATTTGGAGATATTATTTGTCAGTACTTATTTCAATTGTCGCAACACAACATTTGTATGTATTTTTCCCAAAATTACCTGATAAGATTGAAATATTTTGCCGTTTAGCTGTTTTCCTTTCTCGCGTTACCAAATTTATGCATCTTTTGTCAAAAATGAATCCAAAAGTGGGAGATATTATATGTTGGTGCTTATTTCAATTGTCGCATGTTTTTTTCCCAAAATTACCTTATAAGATTGAAATATTTTTCATTTCAGATTTTTCCTTTATCACGATACAAAATTTATTCATCTTTTATCAAAAATGACCTCAAAGTGGGAGATATCATATGTCGGTGCTATTTCAATTGTCGCGACACAACATTTATATGTATTTTTCCAAAAATTACCTTATAAGATTGAAATATTTTGCATTTCAGCTTTTTTCCTTTCTCGCGATATCAAATTTATACATCTTTTGTCAAAAATGACCTCAGAAATGGGAGATATTATATGTCGGTGCTTATTTCAATTGTCGCAACACAACATTTATATGTATTTTTCCTAAAATTACCTAAAAAGATTGAAATATTTTGCATTTAAGGTTTTTTTCTTTCTCGCGATACCAAATTTATACATCTTTTATCAAAAATTACCTCAGAAATGGAAGATATTATATGTCGGTGCTTATTTCAATTGTCGCAACACAACATTTATATGTATTTTCCCCAAAATTACCTTATAAGATTGAAATATTTTGCATTTCAACTTTTTTCCTCTCACGCGATATCAAATTTATACATCTTTTGTCAAAAATGACCTCAGAAGTGGAAGATATTTTATGTCGCGACACAACATTTATATGTATTTTTCCCAAAATTACCCTATAAGATTGAAATATTTTGCATTTCAGTTTTTTTTCTTTTCTTGCGATATCAAATTTATACATCTTTAGTCAAAAATGACCTCAGAAGTGGGAGATATCATATGACGGTGCTTATTTCAATTGTCGCGACACAACATTTATATGTATTTTTCCCAAAATTACCTTATAATATTGAAATATTTTGCATTTCAGCTTTTTTCCTTTCTCGCGATACCAAATTTATGCTTCTTTTGTCAAAAATGAATCCAAAAGTGGGAGATATTATATGTTGGTGCTTATTTCAATTGTCGCATGTATTTTTCTCAAAATTAAAACTTCTTTGAAAAGATGTGATAAAGTAAAATATTTTGGAAAATGAATTATTTTGGTTATTTGTAAAGATTTAGTATACACCGCATAATGAAAACCTAACTTTCTCACATATATTTATATAAAGATTTACAAAAAGCTATATCGTAACATATAAAACTTCTTCAAAGGATATAATAAGTAAATCTTTTTTTTTGAAAAATGAATTATTTTGGTCATATGTAAAGATTTAGTATACACGTCTATATTTATTTTTGTAGCGGGAAAATATTATCTGACATGTTTTATATTTAACAATATTTTATATATAACTGCACTGGTATTTTTTTTCGCATTAATTGCTGATCCAAAAGAACGCTACGTGGAAATATATTTTTATTCTCTCGGCTATCGCTTAAAATTCGATCTAACTATATAAATATATAAGATAACCTCGTTTTCAGTAGTGATCCTCGCGACAGCTTTCAAGTGCACTTGAAGTTCACCAATGAACGCGATAATACCTGTCATTACTAGATTTTATCCACTAGAGCTAGTTAAAATTTAAAATTTTTATTGCGAGGCTTGCCGAGCATTTTAAAAAATTTAAATTTAACTATCGAGATTGGATAAAATATGGTAATAATCGGGAAAAAGTTGAGTAATCTTTTTCTCTAATCATCAATGATAAACACCGAGAATTGTATTTCGAATACATTTTGCGGGAAATGGCACTGGGCTTTACTGAACATACGTTGAAAAAAGAAAATTAATCTAACGGGTCAAAATCGGTTTAAACTTGACATATCATTGAAGAAATTGTAATATGCATTGTTAAAAAAATGTTGTTTACTTTGAAATGAAACCTTAGATATATAAAATATAAAGAAATATAAATGAATGGTAGATAACATATAAAAAAAAAAGCAAAAAAAAAAAAAAAAAAAAAAAAATTGTTGTCTTCTGGTCAGATGTGAACTGACACTTCCAATCAAACTTTAGGTTTTATACTATTGTTGCTTAGAGTTTTCATGTTACCGTGTTAAGAAGACTTAGGAGAATGTGGAAATAAGACTTAATAAATAGAAAAAATAAATCCATATTTTGTGGTCCATTTTTTTAACTTCCTTTATAAAAAATCCAATTATATCATAAAGATTTGGATACTTTGTAAAAAGAAGATTTTCGCCCACTTTAAGCTTTTAAATTGAAGACCAATGCAGAATTTATTCACACAGAAACACATTCACAGTAACTTCGGTATTTTGATATTTACACTACTAAGTTTACTTCATTGAGCAAGAAACTATATAACTACAAACATGTCGTCAGGTGGTATACTACACCGGTGTAATATTTTCTCAAGATATATGCAGCACTTTATGAGGATATTTAACGACAATCTATACACCCTCTCCAGGAAAATATTATGGTTGATTTTACCCTTGAATTTTTCATATACATCACAGAGTAATATATTAAAGCTTCGTAATTTTTCATTTAAATCCCACAGCCTTAAAGGAAGACGTGCTTAAAATGTATATATGTGAACGACTGGTGGGCATACATACATAGAGAGAGACAGACATTCATACATTGAGATTTCTACAAACTCCAAACTTTGTTTGCAGGTACATAAAGACGATCAATTTTGAGATCAATTTTGAGATCACATTTTGATCTGTCAAGGGATTGGTTATGTCCTGATGCAAATATACATGTACATGCGTTAAAACCTTCTAGGAAAATGTAAAGGCTTTTATAAGCGCATGTAAATACATCTAATATGTTTAGTTTCAAAGACTATTACCAAAAATGTAATTATGTAGTACAGACAATTTAATGCAAGGAAAGGGAGCAGTCAGAAACAACAGCTTTCCACACCAGTGTGCTTCTGATTACATTGCAATCAGTTTTAAACTATAGAACAATTCAATGGCAGCTGAAACTACTAATGAAGATGTATCCACTTACATCATTTTTTGTGCACTAAACGTGACTAATATTAAACAAAATTTCCATAGTTACGTTAAGGTAACTGACACCGTTTAATGCAAAAGTTACGCTTATTCAAAACGCTTAATCTAATTGTTTCCTGTCTCTCTTTAAAGGCAAAAAGGACGGGGCGGGAGAGAAAATACTGATTCATGCGCAGGTTTAGTACAGTGGAACCTCCTAAAACCATCTTCTGTTGGGGGAAAGAAGATTGGCCGATTTTAAGAGGTTCCGGTTTTCGGAGGTTCCAAAATCCTGCCTTTTCAATCCGAACGATTATACAGGAAGTGTGACACATAATCTGTAAGATCAGTGCGGGCTGTGAGTTAATTATTTCAATATATTTTTCATGCATTCTGGTAAATTTCAACCGAATTTTGACTAATCTTTTTAAATGAAGTTATTGATCAATGAGGATGACAAGAGAAATGTGACTTGTTGAAAAGATTTGGCCGATTTTATTGCCCGCGAAAAAATTCATACGATTTTCAGAGTTGAATTATAGAAGAAAAAATATACGTTTGGGACCGATCTGTATGGCCGGAATTCGGAATTCAGAGGGGCCGGTTTTCGGAGGAAATTTTAATTTATTTATAAAGATAAAAAGACATGTCGTTCGGTTTATAGAGGGATCCGGTTTTTGAATTGACCGGTTTTCTGGAGTTCCACTGTACTATCCATCTCATTTAAATGATGCTACTGCTGTGAACAAAATTGGAATTTTTCATTGTTTGATTACAGTCATGCTGCTGTGGTAACCCCTCTTTTGTGATATTCTATTTAAGCACTGGAGGTTCCAGCCTCTGAAAAAGGGGTTCAAGGCCTTTTTTACTTATTTTTGTAAATTTTGACTAAATTTTGGACGAGTTAATTTTTTTTCAAGAAAAAGGGGGTTCCAACCGCTTAAACACCTACTCCGCATTTTTTTTCGTGGATTACGTGAAGAAGTTGATTATCTACAGATTATATGCATACAATCAAGAAGGGCTGTTCTGTAAAAATACATGTTTTTATTCACCTTCATTTTTAATAAATTGTGTGAATTATGACAAACTTAAACGATCAATCTAAAAGCTTGGTTATGCATACACATTGTTGTACCTTAACAATAAGTTAATAGTCAGCAAAACCAACAATATTCAATTTGTTCCAGAAATTTGTAATAATTCTGATTTTTAAGAAAATTTCTAGTCATGCCAGTACAATTGAAATTTGTTTAAAATTTAATTCTAGCCACCGATCTTTCGCAGTTAAGTTAGTGATTGGTGTTTAATAAACTTAATGTACATGGAGCGCATCATCCTGAAAACGGTCCGGTGCAGGAATGGCTGAATACATAGCCTGTGAACACGAAAATGGAAAAAAAAACGTTGCAACTCCAAGGCCCAAACAAATGTTGATACATGTGGACTATTGGGTATGTAATTTGTGTATGTTTTGGTTACATGAATCAAACCTAATTTCATGGTGAAATATTCTAAAATATTAAGGCATTCATTTGGTTTCCTATTATTGAAAAAAAAGGAAGTTTTGCCCCGTGAATTGACTGTTAAAATATATGAGTTGGGTTAAACATAGCCACTAGTTATAGCTCTACTTTGAATTATTCATCTACTGGTAATTATTTTAGTTTGACGTGTTGGAATTTTCAACTACTAGTACTTGCTTTACTTGGAATCATTTAACTATGGGTAATTGTTGTAATTGGAATTACAAAGTTGCTTGTAATTATTTTACTTGCAATTATGTACAACGGGTACATGTTTTACATGAAATTATTGATCCACAAGTAATTGTTTTAACAAGAATTACTTATCTTCTAATAATGCTTGTACTATGAATTACTTAGTTGTTGATGATATTTTACTTGCAATTTCTTATCTACGAATACTTGTTTTACTTTGAATAATTAATCTAAAAGTAATAATTTTACCTAGAATTACTGATTTTCTAGAAATCCTTGCATTACGAATTACTAAGCTGGTGGTACTCATTTTACTTGCAATTACTTATCTACTAGTACTTGTCTTAATTGCAATTACTTATCTACTAGATATAATTTTACATAGGATTACTTGTTTCTGAGTAAATATTTGTTTATACATTTAACATTACTTATTCCCAAGTAATTGTGTAAAATTTTTATTACTCAGATTCAAGTCATTCATACTTAATGCATTCAAGAAATCTATTCCTAAGTAATGAAAATACTGAGTAATTAATCACTGACTATAACTAAGCATTACTAACAGCTACTTGCCAGACTGAAAACTCAAATTACCAGCAGAAATATTTATGATAATTAAGACAATACTAAAATTAAAGTAATACTTAGCAATATTTTTTAAGAGTGTCTGTCTTTGCATACCCATAAACAAAACACCCTTATGTTTTGCTTTCATTGCTAAGGATACAATAATGATACAAAAATATATCGTTATATGTAATTCAACGTCAAGCTATTGATACATTCGATATTTGGTCCAATTTGCGTGAAAAATTGGGATTTCTAGTATTTAAAAATTTTACAAAATTGAAAGTTAAATTATTAAATTTGTCAAGTATGATGCGTTTATCTTTCAGATTGCGATTTACTTAGTCCAATCTATACGTCGGCCATGTTATGCACTGTATAAATGTACTACAAGTTTTCACTTCGATGCAAACAATGTGTTAAACAAAAAAAAAAGAATACTTAACACATCCCACAAAACCATGGCTAAATGGTACTTTGTATGTTGAAATCCTGAAACAAAAATCACATTAAAATGAATTGTAGTACTTTTTTCATGATAAGTGGCATATCGATGTGCATCTTTAAACAGAATACAGTAAATAACTATTCTTTATAGGATACTTTGGGAATAACTTATGTATTTTTGATGGCTGGAATTGCATAAATACAGTACTGTGCAACGTAGCCCTTACAGAAAAAACGATCAGTCACCCGTCATCCGTTCGTCAGGGAGCAGTCACCGGTCAGTCAGCGATCAGTCAATTAACGTGACGAATTATTATTCGTCCAACTCGTCAATTGACGTGAAACGTGACGGATGACGTGATCCCTATTCGTCCAACTCGCGTCCAGATTCGTCCATATATCACGTGATGTCTCGGGTTAAAGATTTTGCGAAATATAGATTCGTTTCACTCAGTGTATACTCGATCGGTACATGGATCATCGCAACAGATGAATCTTTTTGCTATTAATAAATAATTGCCACTCATATTTTTTTCATTTTCATAGAGTCTATAATAAAATAAAGGTCGAAAGGAACTGCTGCATTGACGGGTGTTATTCATGAAAATTTGCCATTTTCATCGAGTTTAAATGAAATAACGTGTAAAGGGAAAATTTCTCACTGATCGGTGCATTTGTAATGACTAACTTTTAATTATTCTTTTTTGGAAAAAGTTTTCACTGGCTGGTAGATTTCCAATGAGAATTTTTTTATCACATATTTTTTACATTTTCATGGATTTTTTAACAAAATAATGTGTAAAAGAAAAGTTTCGCACTAACCGGTGTATGTGTAATGACTAAAATGAAGATCCATAAGTATTGTTTTTTGCATTTTTTTTCATTTTCATGGAATTTTTAAGAAAATGATATGTAAAAAGAAAGTTTCGCACTGACCGGTGTATATGTAATGTCTAAAATGAAGATTCATGGGTAATTTTTATTACATTTTTCATTTTCATGGAATTTTTTTACAAAATAATGTGTAAAAGAAAGTTTGGCACTTACCTGTGTATATGTAATGACTAAAATGAAGTTTCTTAAGTAATTTTTTTTCACATTTTTTTTTCATTTTCATGGAATTTTTAACAAAATAATGTGTAAAAGGAAAGTTTCGCATTGACCGGTGTATATGTAATGACTTAAATGAAAATTCATAAGTCATTTTTTTCACATTTTTCATTTTCATGGAATTTTTATCAAAATAATGTGTAAAAGGAAAGTTTCGCATTGACTGGTGTTTATGTAAGCACTAAAATGAAGATTCATAAGTCATTTTTTTATATCACATTTTTTTCATTTTCATGGAATTTTTATCAAACTAATGTGTAAAAGGAATGTTTCGCATTGACCGGTGTATATGTAATGACTAAAATGGAGATTCATAAGTCATTTTTTATCACATGTTTTCATTTTCATGGAATTTTTAACAAAATAATGTATAAAAGGAAAGTTCCTCACTGTCCGGTATATATGTAATGACTTAAATGAAGATTCATAAGTAATTTTTTATCACATTTTTTCATTATAAATTTTTATGGAATTTTTATCCAAATAATGTATAAAAGGAAAGTTTCACATTGACCAATGTATTTGTAATCACTGAAATGAAGATTCATAAGTCATTTTTTAATAACATTTTTTGATTTTCTTTGAATTTTTAACAAAATAATGTGTAAAAGGAAAGTTTCGCATTGACCGGTGTATATGAAATGACTAAAATGAAGATTCGTAAGTCATTTTTTCTCACATTTTTTTCATTTTCATGGAAATTTTAACAAAATAATGTGAAAAAGGAATGTTTCGTATTGACGGATGTATTTGTAATCACTAAAATGAAGATTCATAAGTAATTTTTTATCACATGTCTTTATTATAATGGAATTTTTAACAAAATAATGTGTAAAAGGAAAGTTTCGCATTGATCGGTGTATATTTAATGACAAAAATGAAGATTCATAAGTCATTTTTTATCACATTTTTTATTTTTATGGAATTTTTATCCAAATAATGTATAAAAGGAAAGTTTCACATTGACCAATGTATTTGTAATCACTGAAATGAAGATTCATAAGTCATTTTTTAATAACATTTTTTGATTTTCTTTGAATTTTTAACAAAATAATGTGTAAAAGGAAAGTTTCGCATTGACCGGTGTATATGTAATGACTAAAATGAAGATTCATGAGTCATTTTTTATCACATTTTTTTTCATTTTCATGGAATTTTTAACAAAATAATGTGTAAAAGGAATGTTTCGCTTTGACAGTTGTATATGTAATCACTAAAATGAAGATTCATAAGTATTTTTTCTCTACATTTTTTTCATTTTCATGGAATTTTGAACAAAATAATATGTAAAAGGAAAGTTTCGCACTGACCGGTATATATGCAATGACTAAAATTAAGATTTATAAGTAATTTTGTTCTACATTTTTTCATTTTCATGGAATTTTTTACAAAATAATATGTAAAAGGAAAGTTTCACACTGACCGGTGTATATTTGATGACTGAAATGAAGATTCTTAAGTAATTTTTTTATTAAAGTTCTTCATTTTCATGGAGTTTTTAAGAAAATAATATTTAAAAGTTCCACACCGACGGGTACATTTGTAATGACTAAATGAAGAATTTCAAGTCATCTTTTTTCACGTTTTCATGGATTTTGAACAAAATAATTCATAAAAGGAAAGTTTTCCTCTGACCAGTCTATTTGAAATGACAAAAAGGATCATTAGATTCCCCGATATTAATTGATTGATATTTTTTTACCATTTTCTTCATTTTCGTGGAGTTCTTAACAAAATAAGGGAAATTTTCAATTAATGCATTCTTTTATATCAAACTAAAGTATAAACTGTTCCCAGTCAATGTCAATGTAAAAGGGTAATCACGATTGCATTCGTTTCGTTTCATTGGAAAATTTCAATTATCTATTAATTAATTGATTTTTTTTGCATATCATTAAATGACGAGTCCTCTCTCGTCAATTGACGAATTGTATTCGTCAAATGACGAGTACCTGGACGAGAACTGTTATGGACGTGAATCGATTCGTCCAGTCCCGTCCCGTCACGTTCCCGTCAGCAATCCGTTCGCGTCCCGTCAGCAATCCGTTTCGCGTTCGTCAAACGGTAAGGGCTACGTTGCACAGTATTGTAGTGATATTCTCTTCAAAACTTGGTAATTATAATTAAAGTTATATTCTTTAAGGATATCAGTATAACCTTGTTACGATATCTGCAATATAATTACTTATATGTCGGAATCACAAAGCTTTATAAATTCAATAACTGCCATTCCTCATTCATACCATTATCAATATCATTTTTCTTTCAAGTTTAAACGACTTACTTCAAAAGATTAGTTGCTTTTATTTCTTAATTGGAAAAATCAACACCCAAACTTAGTTTTTATGTATATTTGAACTAAACATTGCTCTATTACAAGCTTACTTTTTACATTAAAAGGGCATTTTCGTATTTTGGGGAACAATTTAAATTGCTTTTTTTTAATATGAAAGATCATTTCGTGAATAATTCAATGTAAATGAAAATATGTTCCCCAAAAATTCTAATTGAACTTTATTTCATCTAATCTGATACATAATTTTGGTTTCTTATTAATCTGGAAAAAACTGAAAAGTAAGTGAGAACCGAACCGTCAATCCAAAAGCGAACAATCCAAGGACAATGGCAACACCAGAAACAAAAAAGGGGAAAAACAGACACAGCATGGGTACGGCACAGATATGAAAAATGAAGACACACACACACACAAAGATGAACAACACGGACCCAATGAAAAACCATGAGTGAGATCAGGTGCACCGGTAGAGTTAGCATCTCCTGCTTCTTATAAAACACCCGCCGTGTTGAACATGTCAAATCCGGTAGTAAAGTCAAATCTGTTAGAGGAAACAAAAATTAAGCTTTAAAGGGAAAGATCTGTTGTCATGTGGGAAACAGATATCCCATAGCGGTCCACAAGATGGTGATGTCGACCGTAAAACTTCTGGAAGGATGACTTCAAGTTTTGGGTAGCATACCCTTGTTGAAGTAGCCTATTTGTGAGCAACCGGGCTCTT
The DNA here is from genome assembly GCA_002080025.1 of Modiolus philippinarum. Classification (NCBI taxonomy): domain Eukaryota; kingdom Metazoa; phylum Mollusca; class Bivalvia; order Mytilida; family Modiolidae; genus Modiolus; species Modiolus philippinarum. The sequence goes on along the minus strand of MJUU01016806.1, from coordinate 27,893 downwards.
TGAAGGAAGTCACTGTATCGAACTCAGGCTCTTGAATAGCGAATGAGCTGGGAGATGCAAACTACATACGCCGGCGCTGTCGGGATGTTGCTACAATGAAAAGGGAAATTTACTATTGGAAAGGTGAAGTCATCGCGTTTGTCGTACAGCTTAGATTGGTGTCTCCCTCTGTTGTCAATTTCAATGTGAAGATCAAGGAACGAGGCTGATGTAGAAGTGTCTGTGGTAGCCTTAATTTCGAGCTCTTTTGGATAGATCAAATGAAGAAAATCACCAAAGCGAGGGTTTTTAAAATTTTATTAATAATTGCAAACACGATCAAAGGCATGATATTATTGTACTTATGCAGGTATATCTGTGTAGGTAATAATTAAAATATGTCAGATTTCATACAAATCATAATTCTGTAGTTTTGAAGGCAAATAAAATTAAATAAGTAGAGATTTTATTTGTTATAAGGGAGCTTACATTTTGTCTTTTGCTCTGTCCTTGGGTGATTTGGCTTTGCTATTTAGAAACAATTGGCAATTTGGTCTCTATCAGCTTTTACACACATATAGGTATATTGATTTACCAAATGTTTTGATTCGATATGCATTGGAGACAAAAGTTGTCGAAATGCTCATATGCAGACACTAAATTGATAGTAACTTTGATATTTGTTTTCTATAGAATATTAAGGAATGAAAGGCGAAAATCGGTCTAATTTCAGATCTTAATAATATTTGTGTTGTTAATAGAAAAACATTATAATTTCAATAAAAATGACATTAGTTCCCGTGATGAGCACATGTTGTTGCCATGGCAACATCTTTTTCCCTTCTGTTATATTAATCTTTTCTAAAGCATTACACCAATCCGATGAATAAGCATATAAAATGTATTTGCACTACTTTCAACATAAATGACAAATCTTAATATTGCCGTTTCTATCGTTGCCGTTTTTTTTTCAACCAAAAAAAGTGTTTAACTCTTTAGTTTGATGATATTTCGTAACTATTATTCCCCAGAACATGCATGTTGATTTACTTAAAAAAAAGATGAAATGTTTATCAATGAATTAATACCCAGTTCAGAAGTTAATATTTTCTCAACTGTCATGATGTTTCCATAATAACGGCCATTCTTGTGCTAAAAATCTTACATTTGCATTCACAGTGCTACTAAGTTACACATTTATCTGACAACTTCAACATGGTGAATAAGCATGCAGATACGAATCATAGAGTCTGCCAAAATTTTTGGCTAGGCAAATAAATACAAATACAGCTGTAGTACCGAAACCAAGAAAAGGAAAAAAATGGCAAGTTTATTTTAAACATAAATACCAACTATTTTACATTAGTGAAATAACGTATTGGTTACAGGGTCAACTTTTGTTAAGCTTTTCTATTGCTATCATTAGGGTTAAAGCAAAAATCAAAATAGGATTACCAGATATGTTCCTGACAATGTAAAGTTAAACATTTTACGTCATGTACAGCTTTATATGTTTGACAACTTTGAATAAACATTTAATAATTAGATGTATTATAAATGGACATCCAACAAATTCCTTACAAATACATGGCGAAGCTAAGTAATGAAATGCTCTTTTTTTGTCTTTATCATCTTATAATCACCATTCAACAACGAGAAAACATCAAGACCGCATATACTGGGCAAAAAATGAAGGATCAAAGTAGACAATAACACATTAGCATAACCAGTGATCCGATCTACATAAAATTTTGCATGGTGTATTCACTTATCATTATAAACATTTTCTGCAATTTTCAACTCTTAAAAATTTATCATTTTTAAGAGTCGAAACATTTCGTTTTTTTGCAACATTACCCATGTAGTCCATGGGCTTAAATAACCCCCCCCCCCCTTTGTCTTCAGTTACTCCAAGGACTTAAAAAAATTACAAAAAAAAATATGAAAAGAAATGCATACGAGTTTCTATAGAGCACTAAACTTAAACAAAGTCTAAATAACAATTTTGGTTGGTATTTTATGAGGGCAGTGGTAACGTTTTTTTTTATATTTTTAGAACGCAATGAGTATTAAATGGCACTTATGTAGAATATTCGTAAATGTTATACCAAACATTGTCATATTAATTTTTTTATCCAGTTGTTCAATCTTATGACTGTCTACAGATTTTAATTTACTAAGAATTGTTGAAAATTTGAAGAGAAATAAACATTCAAATTGGAGTGCCTATTTTTCCCGTACAAGAATTTCCTTTTTTTTTCGTTTTTAGGGGGATGGTTCAGTGCTACGCAGATTAAACGTTTTGTTTTAAAAGCATTGGTTGAAATATTAAGACACATATATTGCTTTAGAAAAGACCTCATTACATCGGTTAATGACTAAAATTTGACTTGTTTTCAAGGTGGATAGATTTTTAGATAAAATTCCGAGGTCTGTCTTTTTCGAGAAAGCGTCCTCTCCTGGATTTTTTCAAGTGTTTAAGCTGATAATCTCGAAAACATCAGAATTGATGTTGCACTACTAATTGACTTGTGCCTGACTTAGTCAATATAAATGTTGAAAACCTTAATACATATACTTTGGAAATAAAAACCCATGACCTTCAAACTTTTAGTAGAGAATTGTATGTTCAAGATGGCTATAATATTACAGCGAACTTCACTTTCTGGATGTCTAACAATACTGCATACATGCGTCTTCTATGGATTTACTTCATTTTCTTTAATTCTTTTAGAGCTAATTAGACATTTCAACACCAGATTTTAATATCAGCGAAAAATAATCTTATTTCACGTCACTGTTTACACATTTAACAAAAGGAAATGCACTCTTTTGAAATGATTACTTGATGACTTAATTCCCTCCCAGCTGATATGTATATTTCAAGTGCATTCAAAGTATGCAGCCAAGAAGGCACAAAATGTGCTTTCTTAATATAATACTGGGATAAGTATAACTGCGGAGTGCTATTCACTCATGGATGACTTCATAAACTACATAAATTACAACTACAGTAAAAATGAAAAATAATAGAGAACACTCAGTTGGGAATAGCCACAGCTCTAAGACTTGGTTGAAAATTAAACGTTCGGGGCTTGACTCAAAGTGGCTGAAAAAAAAACGTTAAATAGGTTTATATTTTACAAAAAAAAAAAAAAAAAAATGAAAACTACCGAGTTTTAGTAATTTTTGAAATCCGTAATATTTTCGTGCGTTATACGCAATTGATGACGTCATAGAAAAAATGTTGCCCAATCAATCTCATGGTAAAGAACATTCATCTAAGCTGCAAAAAATATTATGTATTTACCAGGGTCAATCTACAATTTTCGTGGATCTACTCCTTCGAGTGAAAACGAAAATATTACACTTTTAAGTGGTGTACTATACTAGCCCCATTTTGTCTTGGCGTGCAGGTTATGTTCAAGTTAACATGTTTTCTTTTGAAGAGGGGACATAGGAAGACTGATGGTCTAGATGGGAAGTTTGGGATTACACGGAAAATTCATTTCAGCCATTTACAGGCATTAAGGCATTATCAGTGTTAATCCTTTAAGACTAGATACCTATATCAGTTTTTAAGCCACAGGTACTTGTAGAATTTTTCACTAGGGAAGCTTAATACCCATGTTGGCCATGGGCTTAAATAACCCTCATTTGTCTTAAGTTACTCCAAATATTTGACTGATACCTCTCATTTATGAAAAATGAATAAATAAATTGACAGTTTGGTATATAAAAGCCGTTACCACTGCTCCTATAAAATACCAACAAAAATTGTTATTTATAATTTGATTAAGTTCAGTGCTCTATAGAAACTCGTATGCATTTCGTTTCATATATTTTTTTAAAAATGTTTAAGTCCTTTTAATCTACTTTTTTGAAAGTAAATCATGCTTATATGATGCATACATTATTTCAATGACCACACTGTCACTTTATCAAATTAATCAACAAAACTCATGCAATAATATTTTTGTTTTCGCCTCAGCTTTGTCTTTTTTCCACATCTCATCTATGAGGAGTTTAAGTTCATTAAAAGAGAGGATCAAATGAAAGTACATGACATCTTCTTTACAACAAGTATCAGTCAAAAAATTTTGTTAAAAAAAATTGATCCTCCATCCTTCAAACTTCATCCAAAACAAAACCCCTACTTAAGCAAATTTTCAATAAAATGGTGAAATATTTTTGCTAATGTTCGCATCTATATAACTTGAAAATGCAAAATTTGCGTCGTATATTACAATGGTGCATGACTTATATCATGATTTTCGTATTTAACAGACTGTTGGTTTTATGGATTTTGAACATTTTGAATATGGATTTCCTTTGTTTAGGTTATAGCGCTGCTGATGAGGAATTAATTTCCGAAATGGTCCTACAGCTCATTAAAATTATTACAGTTGGAGTTCTCATATGTGTTGTGATCTCATGTTCATTTACTCCATATCCTTTCGTAAAATATTTAATACAGGAGTTTGTCTTTTAGTGCAGTGTGGAGTTGAAGTGTTTTCCATTCGCCATTTAAGCTGACCAGGTTCTTTTGCAGGCCGACCACCTTTGCTTTAGTCAAGGTGGTCGGTAAAAACGGAAATTTTTCAGTTCCGGTCTGACATAGCTCCGTCGTCAGTGTTGCCTTCATTAGGATGGCGGATTCGAACAAACAAACTCGATGTTTTTTTTTTTTTTTGTACAGCATACAAAAAGAGCATACATCTCTACCACGTGTGATTGTTTTACCAACTCAGTTGGTAAAACAATTCAACGTTGTAGAGATGTATCTCTTTATTTTACTTAGATATGGTGTACTTGTACATGAGATAATATTTCATGTGTATACTCTGTTAAATATAACTTGTATCTAAATTTACGTAAATTCTAAAATCAAAATTTTAACTCCCTCCATCGCAGTTTTTTCCCTTGCTATATATAAATTCACAGTAACTTCGGTATTTAGTTATTTGTTACCACTTTGTCGATGCCTCTGCTGGTGGACTGTTAGTCCCCGAGGGTATTCTCCAGTCCAGTAGTCAGTACTTCGGTGCTGAACCGAAAGCCGATTCTATTTAGAACCTTCCAGTATCTAAATTTATGTCGATTGTGTTGAAAACTAAGGAGTATCTCCCTCACGCAAAGCTCTGTCCTTAGCTGATTTTGGCATTACACTTAGATCTTATTGGTTAATTGTGCTCTCTCAGTTTTTAACATGTTTTGAGTTTATGGTCTTCGAAACGTTTCGATTTTATCTGCACTGAAGAGACATAAGTTGTCGAAATGCGCATATGCAGAAAATAAATTCACAGTAACTTCGGTATTTAGTTATTTGATATTACTGTTTTTTTCGGATTTCTCTAGGTTTTATACATTTTAAACATTTTGATATTGATTTCCTTTGTTTGGGTTCAAATGCTGCTGATGGGGAATTGATTTCCTAAATTTCCCATACAGCTAATCAAAATTATTGCAGTTGAAGTTATAATATGTGTTATGGTGTTGTGTTCATTTACACCATATCCTTTCGTAAAATATGTTATAGACTTAAACTCAATATTTTGCCCGAAATTGATAAAACATGGGGTTTTCGGTAATTTACATTTTGTAAAAAATTAACTATTTCAAATCCCGAGGATATATATGCAGATGTATCAATTAATTTTACTTTACAACTCCCAAAAGATTGACTGTCTATACATAGACAAATGACGAAAGCATACTTTCATTCTAAAAGATGCATTGCATGTATCGTAATATGCAATTCTAAAGTTACAATAAGGATAAAATTGAATTTTTGATTCGATATACCTGAAAAAATAAGAGTTTTCGACATTTTAGAATTTAAAAAAATTCAAAGTTGAATTCAAATTTGTTAACTAGACATTCCTAGTGGCGATGAAGTTGGTTTCAACTATACGTTTTTTATTGTATAAATGAACAAGAAGTTGTCACTGCCATGCAAAATACCAACATTCCCCACCCACAAAAAGTATAGGCAAACATACGTGACATAAAAGTCGATCAACCGATAGGAAATTCAGAAGAATCATTTTTTCATAGAAGATTTATCATAAAATTTATCTTAATTGAACAAAATTCTATTCAAAAGTACCGAGTATCTTCTGCTCGCATGGCTCTCTCCGTAGCTGATTTGGGCATTTCTGTTTTGATCCTGTTTATAATTTGTTCTTTTTGATCTTTTACATATATTTATGCATATGAATTTTCAATTTTTTATTGGATCTAAACTGAAGAGACATAAGTTGTTGAAATGTGCATATGCCGGAACTATTAGTTATTTAACATCTGTGAGCCAACAATAAGTCTGAAACAATAGTGTTTGGAATAATTTGCTTTGTTCTTTGAATATCATAGACCATTATTCCATCGGTAATCAATAGATATCTATTTAGATTTTTACGATCCTTAGGTCAGATAGTAAATATTTGCAAAATATAAAAAAAAAAAAACAACTGAAAATTTCCATTTTTTTAAAAAAATAAAGTCAAAAATCTTTTAGAGACTTTCATTGCATCACAAAATTAGGCATACCAACTGGATAAATGACGCCAGTGTTTAAAATTATATTCATTGTACAGAATATAAAATTAGCCTTCATTTGAACGCAAATTTCGGTACAGTTCTATGGAAATTATAAAGATAAAAAGATTAAGTTTAGGTAAAAACGAAAATATGAATTTTACGTGTTGTCCTATAAAATAGCCATATACCGTCTATGCGTACATGTAATACTCATGCTAACATACTTTATTTTCAAGAGGGCACATAAAAGAACTCAAAAATCGTCCTGGTTTGGAAGTTGGGTTACATTGATAGTAATCACAGCCCGAGGACTATTTATTTGTAGATAAATTTACCAGACAAACTAAAGACCTTCTAAAGTAGAATTCAAATGTATATTTTAGCTATATTATACAATTTCACACGTAAATATGTACATTGGAACATCTGCTAGAATTTCCATTTATTTGTCATTGAGATATGGATTTCTTTATAATCGAACATGTCTTTAGAATATGAATAGGATTCGGCGCCAAAATGGTATTAACGTTTCAAGTGTTATGCTCATATATGATGCAGAATTCACTTATACTAAAATGCTGATGCAAACTCGTAAAATGCAAAATGTTTATTATTTTCAGTAAATAATTGTTTTATTTCTCTTGAATAATTTTTGTAAATTTGTTATTATCAGAAAAGCGACTTAATTTAACCATTAAATCACATATTCCTATATTAGTATAAGAACTGTCATGCCTTTTTTTTCTTTTTTTAATCAAAGGAAATGATTTTTCAAAAACATATGATATAATTCAATCTTTGTGAAGAATAAAGCATTAATTGACAACCGTAAAAGATGACCGTGACAAATATTGTGATACTAGCTTTCCAAGAAGTGGTGTAAATGAAATGTGGATATTAAAAAAAAAGCTCTAATGAACTGCTCGACATCTTAAAATCAAGATCATTATCACACTGTAACAGGATTAAAACTTTTGACTTCTCCACGATTTATACTAAAATTCCTCAGGAACAACTGAAATCACGGTTGAAAGTTTTAATTCATAGATGTTACTCCCGCAAGAACGACGGACAAAGATACAAGTACATTATTGTAGGCAGAGAACAAGCATGCTTTGTGAAATACGATTCAGAATCACAGAAAAAATATACAGAGGAAAAAGTGATTAAAATGTTTGAGTTTCTGATCGACAAAATATTTGTCCAGTATGGAGGACTTGTTTTTCAACAGACTACCGGAATTCCATTGGGTACAAAATGTGACCTCTTTTGACCGATCTCTTTCTCCACTCATATGAAGCCGAATTCATCGAAGGTCTTCTTCAAAATTAAGATAAAAAACTGACCCAGTCCCTCAATTTCAGCTTCTGTTATATAGATTATATTTTATCACTAAAAAACTCTCTCTTTGGTGATTTTCTTCATCTTATCTATCCAAAAGAGCTCGAGATTAAGGATACTGCGGATACTTCTACATCAGCCTCGTTCCTTGACATTCATTTTTAAATTGACAACAGAGATACACTACGAACTATATTATATGACAAATGCGATGACTTTACTTTTCCAATTGTCAACTTTCCTTTTCTATGTAGCAACATTCCTAAAGCACCGACAGACGTTTTACGGTCGACATCACTATCTTGTGGACCGCTATGAGATATTTGTTTCCCATATGACAACAGATATTTCCCTTTGCCACTAAAGTTTGTTTTTCCTCTACTGGATTTGACTTTGATACCGGAGTTGACATGTTCAACACGACGGGTGTCTTATTAGAAGCAGGAGATGTTTTTTATTGAGTCCTTGTTGTTCATTTTTGTATATATATGTGTCTTCATTTTCTTTTCTGTGCCGTTCTCATGTTATTTCTTTTTTTCTTTGTTGTCCCACGTTGTCATTGTTTTTGGATTGTTCGTTATAGAATTACGGTTCAGTTTTCAGTTACTTTTAGGATTTTTTTTTTAATTTTCAATAAAATATAAATATTAAATTTTGATGTGAAAACGAAGTTTCCAACAGAACAATTTCTTGTTCAAAATTAATCCTGATATTGTCTTTATAAATTAGATATTTACATATTTCGCTGATAAAAAAAAAAAACATCAATATGCCGATTAGTCATGCATTACAACTTCTCTTATTAATTGTTTTGATACATAAACTACACATATTATGTGCAATCAAAGTCAACGCAAACATATTTTTATTTGTATTTATTTTAATTTTTTGCTGCTATTGTTTTATGCTTGGTGTTAAATCTTTCCAATTAAGTTACATAAACTCCTTGATAAATCACTGCATTTAAGAAAAAAATATGTCATGTTTAGCTTTCCGATCTAATTTCCAGTAACAGGTCATTCATATCCTCCTTGAATATCCATACTTAAAATAAAAATCAAGACCTCCCATACCTCTTTAGGTACAAAAACTTACGCAAAAATCTCTATTAGCAAAGGTACATCGAGGAATATTTATCTTGCTGAAAAAACTTTTTGACTAATTTTTTGTCAGCAGTCAAAGACAGGTTTAAGACATACGGATAATGACCGAATGGACATAAAATATTTCTTTCAATTGCTTAACAGTTCTTAAACCTCACCCTATAAAATTTTACGATTTTTCTTGAAATTGTGTAAGTTTAATAGTCTATAGAATTCCTTGTTTATCCCATTTCCATATTGTGAATATTGTTGTTAGTCTTTCAATCAATGATCTTTCCTGAATATAGAACATGTTAACGTTACGTTAACATGATTTAAATGACCAAACTGCAACTTTTAAATATACCAAAAAGACAGATCTTCCAATATTTTTTTTTGTTTTCACCCGGGTTTTTTAGTGACCTTTCTTATCTATGGGTACATTTTCAATTAATTAAAAGTTGGTATAAAATGAAAGTACTTATTGTGTACTTTGCAGAAAACATAAACTATACCATTTTTAAAGTAATGTAAACTTCTACATCAATAAAGCTTACCCCCTTCCAAATAGATTTTTTTCTAAAATTTACATTTCTTTTCTCCATGTTGGCAAAATACTTACCAGAACACAGAAAATGTGTGTTGTAAATATTAATATTGCATCAGTTGTATCATTTCTAGGCATTTTAACAACTATTTGACAACTAAAACTTTACCCCTACCCAACAAAGTTTTGCCGAAAAATCTTCAAAGTTTGCCTGTCTTTTCATATATATAAATATAAACACTAATTTTTGTTTTCTTTTCCAATGATACATTAGATATATAATAATGTACAATTAATCTCCAAACATGAGTAAAATTTAATCGTGAAAAATAATTTTTTTTCAGCATTTAACAAGAAACAAATTTTAAAATTAAATTTATCAAGTATGATGCCCTATTCCGTCAGATTAAGTTTGTGTCAGCTGTACGTTGGCCATATCTATGAACTGTAGCATAACCAGAAGTGGTAGTGATATGGAAAATACGAACGTTTTTGTGCTAACCACAGAAAAACCTCAGGAAAGTTTGATATTTCCATAACTTATTTTGGATTTAGATCATTACAACATCACAGTATCTAGCGACTTTGATAAACATTTATTGTATCTTTCTTTGTTTTTCATATGCAAACACTTATTTACGTTTCATTATATTTATCAATAAAAAGGCAAATACAAAAGTTTTTTTTTTGTTTTTGTTTTTGCATTTGGGACTTTTCCTACTATTCATGTGAAACTTACTTCAGTTCTTTTTTATAATCAAAATTCTACACCTTCATCTGGAATTGATTGCACTGTTTTACTGTGAACTTTATATAAAGCTGTAAAGAACTAAAAATAACCCCCCACAACCTGAGCTGTAGAATTGTATTTTTATTCATCTTTGGCGTGTAGGAAGTAAAAATATGCATGAAATAAAGATAAATTGTCTCTATTTTAGTGTCTTTTTTATCCTATTGGTAACTTGTCCTATCCACCTTTAACATATTTTAGTTTATTTATTTCCAAAGGGTTTAATTTGATCTGCACTGAAGACATATGCATAAACTTAATTCATAGTAAAATCGCTATTTTTTTATTTCCCATCATACATTGATTCACAGAAAACCATTGCAGGGGACAGCGAGAATCTATTGTCTAGATTATATTGTTTTAATCTCAGTCAGGGTCGTAAGAATACTTAAACCATTCTTTCCATTTCAGTTTACGTCAAGTAAAACATTACTTTCTTTGATTTAACAGAAGGTATTTTTGAAGAATTGGAAACCCAGTCTTGGAATCCCTACTTGCAAGGACTTTTTGAATATATATCGAGGAACTGTTTTCACGAAATTTTGGGTTTGTATTAATAAATAGGAAATACTTAAAATAGCCCTCAAATCCTTGCCTAAATTGTCTTTTGCAATTTATAATTTTTAAGTAAAAAATATGTGTGATGTCTGCCTAAGTTTTTGCCAAACATTTTATTACATTGAAATGAAATATAGCACTTTTATCACGAAAAAAAAATGTAAAATCGATGTGCATTTATGAATAAAATTACGGTAGGAATATTTTTTTACCCATCTTACGGGTAACCTTTAGATTTTTGATGGCCAGAAATGTATAAAATACTGATATTTACAGAAAACTTTTATTAACTTCATATTGTTTATTGATATCAATATAACATTTTTGTTGATATCTGTGATACAATGACTCATTTATCATATTATCTTTCAAACTCTATGAAATTCTAGAATCTGAAAAACTTCTATTTTCATTGATACTTGTATCAATACCATTTATTTTCTAACTTAAAACGACTAGCTTCATCAGATTTATCTCATTTTTTTGTAATTAGAAGATAATAATGTCCAAAATTAAGTTTTTATGTATTTTTGAACAAAAATTGCTTTATTGCAGACTTACTTTCCGTGCACCCCCCC